>VZTG01000655.1:242221-260400 GCA_013397845.1 Melanocharis versteri | reverse complement strand
ACTACAAAATTTACAAAAAAAAAAAAAAAGGGAAAAATGCTGGGATGGTCTAAAAGAACTATTGGAGGGGGGGGGAGGGAGAGGAGGGCGAGGAAGAGTCAAAGAGCTCAGGTTATTAACCCAGCAAAAGAAAGTCTCAGATGAGATACAATTTCTCTCTAGGAATATAAAAGGAGCTACATCAGAGCTGGAGCGAGCTATATAAATCAAAGCAAAACACCAACACAAATGGCCATGAATAAATTTACATCAGAAATTGAAGACCAGAACCAGAAGAAAGGGGGCAGTGGGTTGCTACAGGACGATTTAATGTTCAGTCAGTTATTAAAAATTGCTCAGTCTCTCCCAGATTGTGCAGACTTAGTTGAATGTCTCCCAAGAGCAACCACCTTTTCCAGCTGGGAACAGCCTAGCACCTTGTCCCTTTACTCTGTCATAACAACCAAACCTTTACTCTGTTTAGCAACCAAACAGGTTTCTGCTGGAGGTACTGGTCTCATAAAGAGGCCTCGGCAAACAATAAACCTCTAAAATTCCAGAAACTAGACAGTGAGTGGAAAAACACTCCCATAAAAGATTACACAAAGATACAAAAGATTCAAAACAAGATGGATATTTTTAGCTTTTGGGCTATAGATCTATTCAATCTGAAAAGTTGCTGCTGTCTGTATCTGCCCTGAACTTGTTCCTCTCTTTCTGTCTCTGAAAGCAATGCTATGGAATTCTATTCAGCAACAGATCTGTTTGGTCTCAGCTGGAGAACTTTGTTTAACTGCTTTTTAATAGCTCTTGAGAGAGTTTAGAGGGAAGGCAAGTGCCCACACATGCAGCAACTCAGTGTTGGAAACTATCCTCCTGTGAAAGGACGGGAGCAGTAAGCCTGCCCACCCTGGGGAGAGCATCTGACATCTGCTCATCGAGACTGACAACCAGGATGTCATGGAGGGAGAAGCTCTCACGTGGTGATACAGCTCAGGTTCTTCCTTCCAAGGAAATGAGATGGTGAACTGTAGACTGTCACTTCTCAGGAAGCTGAGAGGCTGTTTACAGAGGAAGACCCAAAGATCTGGTTCTAGCAGCTCTCAAACTAAAATAAAAGGTGAAGTCCTGCTTTCCTGTTATTTATTTTCATATTGACTGCAAAGTTCATTTTTTAGTCAAATATTTCACAGGTCAAATACGGAGAGGAGCATGAAGCTTGAACTATCCCTCTCCTCATGCCACAGTGCTTATTCTGGAAACCAAGGAGGGTCTTAAATTGTAACTTTTGTTCCTTACAGCTCCTGATAATCTTAAAAGAAGTAACACTCTGGCATTCATGGGAGAAATCAGCAATTTATTTGATCCATTTTGCTCTCCTTCTTGCTAATAATCATTGCAGCAAAGTAGTTTCCACCGCAAAATGGCCTCATAACTTTTTTGGCCTCTGCCTGGGTTTTTACAACATACAGCAGTCCCAAGGAGATGTGGGGAAGCAAATATTGGCCTAACATATCAGTTAAAGTCTATGAAGTGTGAACACAAATAAATCAATCCAGATTGGAAAGCCCCATCCTCAAATTTTTGTTTATTCATTATTGCTCCATTCATCTACTTCAACAAAAGATTCCAGACGGTATGACAAATCATGATTATAGACAGGCTAAGTGCTTCAATTGCCTCTTTCCCCACGGTCTGAGTAGGAAATGATGATCACTCTCCTATGAGATTTCACAAAAATCTTTCTTATTGAGAAATAAAATGGGTTTTTGGAGAACGTGCAAATGTTCCAGTGAATCAGATAATTCTGCCCCTTGGCAACTTTTGAAAAGTTACCAATATCAGGCAGAAAGTCAAAGAGTTATGAACTGGATGAGGGCAAGGCCTCCCAGGGAAAGAAGAGAAAAGCTTGAGGATGCACGTATGTGCCCTACAGGGAAGCTTTCAGATCAAGATCCTTTCTGACTCATTTCTGGTGTCAGCTCAGTGTAAGTTAATGATCACTTTGATTTTTCAAAAGAAGCCCAAATTTCTCTCAACTGATTACTAAAGCTGCACAGAGCATATTATTAACCACATAAAGGCCTGATTCTGTCACTAGTAGCAACCAGGCTTGCTGCTCTACCTGCATCTCATAAAAGCTGTGGGGGTTTCCTGAACTTAAAACCCGCTACAGACATTGCATCTCACAGGACCTATGTGCCTCAGTAGGATGCCCAGTCTCCAGGGAGACAAGTTCAGGTGTGGGGTCTCTGGTCACGCCTTCTCAGGGCTACAAAACTGTGACCGACACCAGTGATACACCAGAAACTCAATGAAAAGCATAATGTCAGCTTTCAATTTCAAAGTTATCCTTCACCCTGTTGCCTTCAAAAGAGTTCCCAGGAGCTGGATGTATTTCTCTGAATGCTTTCAGCTGTAATTTCAACCATCAGCCTTCTTTTGCTACCCAGCATGCCTGCCCTGGACTTCACTCAGGTGGTGCAAATGCAGCGGCTGCCCAGGAGGTCTTGACTTCAATTTGTGCCAGCACAGACAACTTATAACTAATGAGAACAATATTCACAGGTGTGCCTCTCCTCTGGAGAGTCGTCCATGCACAAAGCCACTGCTCAGAAGGTGCAACACCCTGAGGCCTAGCCAGGGACCTTGAAGGAACCAAGAGGACCCCCACAGGCTGCTGGAGATCCCCTGGCCAGCTGGGGCTGCAGCCTTGTGCCCAACAGCTTAATGCACCTTCTCAGAAAGGTGGCAACTGACTGGGTGTGGAGCAGAAGGAAAAAAGGAGTATCGGGTGACTCCTTGACTGAAAGGCAACCGGTGGAAGTTTCCCAGCCTTGCAGAGTACATGGCTCACCAAGGAACAAGCTGCTTACTGGAACTCTCCAATGCCTCCAGACCTCTACATCCAACTAAGACACTAACTTCTTTCCTATCCAAGCCCCCTCCTCCTTTACAGAGGAACTCACAAGCACTTCATTGCACCTTCTGCTTTCTATCCACAAAGACAGATATCTGTAAGCGGTCATACAGCTGCAACTTGAAAATAAAATACATCATGCCCCCAACAAACCAAGTGTGGTGATGAAACAGGCAGTTAGTCTAATTCAGAAGCTGAGTAAAAATATAAAGCTCCTACTCAGAGAGCACGAGGTTGACAGAAGAGAAAGTCCCGTTTTGTTCTGTTTGCATTTTCTCTAGCAGAAGTGTAGAAAGAGTGCAATGAGTGTAATTTACTATAATTTAATTATTCAGGCACATGTCCTTTCTATTTTATTTGGTGTTACCCCAAAATAAGTTATGGAATTTTTAGAAGGAAAAACAAGGACTTGTGAACAGAGATGCTAAAAAAAGAAAAAAACAACCCCAACCAAATAAACCAGTATTAGCTCTTTTAAAATATAAGGAACAATTCTTTACTTTAAAGAAAGTATTATAAAAACATGGTTATTTTTAGCATATCATTCACTTTCCTGTTAAGTATGCATTACTGTTACTATGAAATAAAACATTAAATTAACAATAAATGACAAAATGTCATTTTATTATTTAAATTATAGTTAATATTTGTAGTATCGTTCACTCTCTTTTGGTTTTCTAATAATTTCTTAGACCTCCTTGCATACAAAACCAAAAAAAATTTAATTGAAGTTCACCTTTAGCACAATCAGCAGATTTCTGCAAACTGTTCAAGTATGTTTGCACCAGGAACGTATCCTCCTGCTGCCATACTAGAGATAAGAAGGGACTTTCTAACTCCCCAAACAAGACCGAACACTCAACTGAATCCCTCAGACCTGCTAATTTTCCAACCATGCTTATAATTTACTAAAATACCAGCATTTTTTTCACCATCACTTTCCATTTTTCTCCCTTTTCCATGAAGCATGCTGTATGTATGAATGCCTATGGCCAAAAATTGTCACAAGCTTTTTGTGGCAATTCACCATTCAATTAACAAATTATGTTTTAAGCTTCAGCACACACAAACCCAAACTGTTTTAATTTTAAAAGTGTATCCATAGAAATCATCTAGCGCACTGTAAACTGTCACTGGAAATACCTCTGTGTTTTCTATATTTTCATTTTCCTGGTAGAATATAAAATTGCAGTTGTGCAGTTCATACCTAACAGTAATTTATATGAGATAAAGAACATTTTAAGTTTCTTTCAAATGTGCAATATAGAATTAACCACCTTGTGGGGACATGCTTCATTATTTTCTCATCTTCAAGGCTGACAACATTAAATCTCCCTTGTAATTTTTAAGCTCTTTGACAGACAGGATGCAGTGTCTGCACACAACCTCAAGAAGAAATAATAACATAGCTATTACATTTATTCATGTATTATGTAGTACAGGAACTATACAATTAGTTGAAAACAAATAACTTTTCCATTTTTCATTAATTTGTATACACTTTCCTTCAGCATTATCTGTTACAAATGATACAATATCATGATGATGCATTATCAAAGTTCAAAGTTGGAGTTTCTCAGAGCTGGAGTCTCTTAGAGCTGGAGACACTAGTAATGGGGTATTATTAATGTCTTGAAAATAATCATGTGTATGGTGGATGATTCTGCTTTAAAATGTGTAGCTAAAAACAATTATAGGAAACATTTTAATATTTCCATTATCTGAGTCCAAAATAAACACATGCCCATTTCAAAAGTCTTCATTTTCTCAAACGAAAAAAGAATATAATATATTGTTAACGGACAGAATAGCTGCTGTACTGGGATCTATAATGTTGAGTGCCAGTGTCTCATCTAAGTTTAAAACAGCAGAGAGGCCAGGGTTAATGCAATCTTTTAAAGGGAAAAAACGAAAAACAATTTATCTTTTTTCTGTGTGAACTTTCTTGCAACCTTGGCTATAGACACAAGGAAAATATTTTATGAAATTATTTTTAGGGTATGGCATCTTCTTCTTAGCTTTGAGTTTAGTTTTTGCTAAAAGATTTAGTTTCTTTGGACTGCCTTGATCCCTGAAACAAAGTGTAAGCAACAATTGCCCTGCTTAGTGTTACTGTTCCAATTAACTTTTACCTTACTCATATAACAAACCAGAGACTGTTATACTGAGGAAGCTGTAGAAAAAGTGTAGCATGAGTTCTTCATGCAATATCATTGTCTTTAGGAGAATTTGAAATGAAAACTGGTAGACCATTTAAAACAGTTATTTTCAATGTAATTAAGAGAAAAAAAAATCTCCACTCTCTTTTCAATTACTTTCTGCTTAAGTTAAAGGGTTTACTTTTATGTGTGTATGTGTGTGTGTGACACGTGAAATTCCAGCATGTACTGGGATGAGTTTATTGCAGTTCATGTTACTGTACAGCAGGACTGCCTCCACATGTGCTCTGAGATATGGGATGGATTTTTTTGGAAATTCAAAGCAGCAACAAAGGGTTATTTTGCTTATTTCACAACTGTCAATCTGAGGTGGTTTGCGGGTTTTCATTGGCTTGTAAAGGTGGCCATGTTTCTTAAAGTAAAAGGACCAACTTCCTGCTTTTTGTCAATTTAGTGCAAAAAACTGGGAACTGTTGGTAACCATTTCTCTGTAGGAAAATGAAGCCATCTCGTGTGCAAAGAAGGGAGCCTGTTGCAGGGACGTCCAGGTGAGCTGCCCTGTGCACAACGCACTGCTGTGCAGAGACACCAGCTCACATCCATCAGCCCACAGCCAGCACACACCATGCCTGGATGGCTCTCAGAGCCAGCACTGTCCTCCCCACTCCTTGCTGCACCTCCAGCTGCAAGGGCAGCACACAGCCCCACTGCCTCTTGTGCCCACAGCATACTTATGCCCTGATATAAGGTAAGATATATACTAAGAAGGTATTGACAGCTCTAAGCCAAGTCTCAACTTTTCCTTTGTTATCTCAGTCCTCAACTTCCCGATCACTTTGTGTTTGAGCTTGTGCCTGTCAAGCTGGCTTACTTGTCTTCTTCTGTATCAAAATGAAAGCATGTCTGGTTTAAAAGGGCTGACAACAAAATCCTCTAGTCTAAATGAAAGAAAGCAACACAAAACAAAAACCCTACCTCAGCATTATCATCTCTCTACAGCATGAGAAAGAAAAAAGTGACAGCAATCCACAGATTTTTAAATTATTTTTATTGATTCTCATTGATGTCGTTGCTGAAATGTGAATAAAAGATTGAGTCATTTACTGAGGTCTATTCAAGACTTTTCTGATAGCTTAACCAATAATAACTGTATAAAAAACTCAGCTGGGTGGAGGCAGAGATCCTAAAAGGTATCTTTATAATAAGGGAAGAGCTCACAGAGCTGCCACAGGGCAGTACACTCACCCTTGAATACACCAGATGCATTTCTGCATGGAGGTTGAAGGGAAGAGTACCAGCATGGGCATCGACTCTGCTGGTTCTGCCCTGCTACAGTGAATTGAGTTTGCATGGCCAAGCTTTGGTAGCCAGGAACCTACAGAGGTGGCTTCTATGAGAAGCTGCTAAAAGCTTCCTCTTTGTCCGACAGAGCCAATCCCACAGGTGCACGTGCCTCTGGTAAAGGCTGGGCCAATTAGAAATGGTGATAACACCTCTGCAATAACATATTTAAGAAGAAACAAAACCAAAAAAACAAGTTATTGCACACTTGTAATTGAGGCCAGAGAAGAGCGGGGTGAGAACATGTGAGAGGAACAACTCTGCAGACACCAAGGTCAGTGAAGAAGGAGGGAGAGGAGGTGCTCCAGGCGTTGGGGCTGAGATTCCCCTGCAGACCATGGTGAAGACCATGGTGAAGCAGCTGTGCCCTTGCAGCCCATGGAGGTCCACGGGGGTGCAGAGATCCACCTGCAATCCATGGAGAAGAGCCAGACCAGAGTGGGTGGATGCCTGGAGGAGGCTGTGACCCTGTGGGAGTGTGGAGAGAGGAGCCTACACTGGAGCAGCCTGTCCTTGAAGGACTGTACCCCGCGGAAGAGTGACCCACACCGCAGCATTTTGAGGGGGACTGTTGCCCATGGGATGGACTCGTATTGCAGCAGTTTGCAGAGAGCTGTTGCTCATGAGATGGGGCCACATCAGAGAAGTTCATGGAGAACTGTCTGCCATGGGAGGGACCCCACAGTGGAGCAGGGCTCCTCTCCCTGAGCAGCAGGAGAAACCACAGGTGATGAACTGACCATAACCCTCATTCCCTTTTTCCCTGCACTGCTGCGGGGAGGAGACAGAGCTGGGAAGGAGGGAGGGGTGAGGTGAAGGTGTTTTTAAGGTCTTATTTTACTTCTCATTATCCTGCTCTGATTTTTTTAGTAATAAATTCAATTAATAACTCTAATTCCAGCCTGTTTTGCCTGTGCTGGTATTTGGTGAGTGATCTCTTCCAGTCCTTATCTCAGCTCATGAATCCTTCATTATATTTTCTCTCCCCTGTCCAGCTTTGGAGGGGAGTGATAGAGAGGCTTTGGTGGGTGCCTGGAGTCTGGCCAGCATCAACCCACTACATAAGGGAAAGGCAGATAGGGGAATTTATTGTTGTTAGTAGTAAGTTATGATTTGACTAGCACAAGGAACTTATTTGTTGAATTATCTTTAAATCATCACATTTCCGAGTAGAACCACACTTTAAATATGGGAAATGTTATTTGCTGTATATGTATTATGTTATTAAGCATAATTAAAGTTGAAAGCCACGAACCACACTCGAAGCTACTGCAAGGCTATAGAACATTTCTGTGGCCAACAAAATAAAGTACCATATGCTGGAGAAGTCAGCAGGCAAGAAGTAATACACTTAGTAGCCTAAACTACAGTATGCTGTGGGCCAGTATCTGTGCAAATATTTCAGAAATGAGTAATGAATAACTATTCTGAGAAACAAGTATGTAACTGCAAACATCATCATTTCTAGATATGCAAACTGCCAAAAACTAAACCTAAACTTTGGAGAACAAAACCTCTCTTTTTATGGGTGCAAAATTCTACAGTGCCCTGTTTGAGGCACCTCAAAGATATCGTATCTAGCTAAAGTATTTCACCTCCTGACTCTTCTAGAAGCCTTGCTGCGATTTTTTCAGGCACTAAGTCACACAGAATATTCTATGTTTCCTTTGTACCCTCAGAAGTAGACAACAAAAGCTTTTTTTTTTCTTTATGTTATGTTTTATTCATAACCATTGAAAAGAAAAATTGAAACTCTGGTGTGAGTCACTCTTTAGACTTTTCTGTTAGAAAATTGAATCAGACCTGTAAATGGTTTCAGATACAGATACCCAGGACCAGCACTGGAAGTAGAGAAAAAACTAATGCAGACCTGGAAAGGGCAGTTCCAGTGCAATGTTTTAAAATGCAACTGAAATGAGACCTGATTTGCACCAGGATTGCGACTAGAATCATTCACTAGTGAAAGAAGAAAGAGCAATCTCTGAGACAAAAAAAAAAAAATAGCTGCAGGCTCCATTGGACTACAGAAAAGATGTGTTTTACAGCACACATCCTCCTGCCAGCAGCTCCGGACTCTGAGCATCCTCAAGGGAACCAACTCTCCCCAGAAAGGTCACCGCTGGCAAGAGTGGAACGAACACGATCCACAATGGTTCTCCCTCAACCAGAAGCATCCCATCTAATGCTTTGGGATGTTTCTCAGCTAAAAGACAGTTTCTCCATCTCTGTTGGAACAATCCCCTTTCTTGACCTGCATAGCATGGAAATGGCGACAGCCGGAGCCTGATTCTGTTGCACTGCTATTTCTGATATTTTTACCGAATATATTGATACTCGGTAAAAATGCCCTCTAGGCTAGAGGATATACAACCCATGTTCCCAGCCAACAACACAGAGTTTGCATCAGCAGAATGTACTGAACTGTGGCTGGCCCCAGTCTCCTACATCCATAGGTAGTCATGAGGAATAAATCACACATTAGAGAAGCTCAACAATTTCATCAGCTTGTATCTGCAGCCAGGTTGTCCCCTAGGTATGTGGAGCACAAAACTTCAGCTCATTCAACCAAAGGGCCAAAGATATAAGGAGTCAAAACAGGCTTTCTCTAAAGAAGTTTTTATCTGACCTGTTCCCATTCCTCTAGCTCTGCACAAATTCAAGTAATGAAATTTTGAGAAGAAATTGTGTATTTTTTTTCTGGGGAAAAAAAAAAGGAAGAGGAAAGGATCCTGGGGGCTACACAGCTAGAACAGCTTCTGTGGAGATAGATCACTGACTGAGAAAAATATAGTAGTTATGAGATGTTTAGGCAATTCATCACCATTTAGATTACACTACATTGGTATAAGCTCATGTGAACATACCAGGGCTGTGATAAGGAGGGCTATAGAAAAACCTATGCTATGTATACCTATTTAAACAAAAGTGAAACACATTTAAAATAAAACTTCTACTTACATTATTTCTTTCTTTCCTTTGATTGCATTAAGCAACACTTGTGAATTTATCAGAAGTGGGTTTTTTTCCAAAAGAAGGGGCACCCCCCCCACTGTTCTTTACCATGTGTGGACAGAGCAAAAAATCATTCACATTCCTTTAAAGACCACAAAACAAAACAGATAAAAATCCCCAATGAGCTCATATTTATATAAATACTATAACATTTGTGTCATGTACTTTTTATATCCGATGAACTGTAGCCTTAGAATGTTAATAAAAACCATAATGTCTGCATCCACAGTTCACGGTTTAAAAAACTTACAATTGATAAGAGGAGTCCGATGCACTTTATGCACCCTATTTATCCACTTAAAAAGTGGGGATGGGAAGAAAGCAAGGAAAGCATGAGGGGCCTGATCCTGCTCCCATTAAAGAAAGTGGGAAGTTTGCCATTAACTACAAGATGCTGGATTGTGCCTTTGGTTTTGCTGGCAGAACTGTATGTGACTTTTTTGTTTCTCTTGTGGCTAAAACACAGTCATTTGCTGCCCTCTAGAAGCAGACTGACACATACACTTTAGTTTACACTTCAATAGAGGCTTCTCTCTGTAATTGTAAAAATGCACCTAAGAACAATGAAGAGCAATGTCAAAGGACTAGAGGGGTAGGAGGAACTACGAGGTACTGAGAATTTTGAAGTGTTCTCTAAATTCAGTTATTTGATAACATCACCGATTATTCTGTTTGAAATATGTAAAAGAGTGCCATGTATTGCTCCTGAGATTATCACACTTTCAAGAAGAAATTAACTCAGATTATTGCTTTATCCTGCTTAATAAAACTGAAAATTAACAGAATAGAATCATGAGTGCTTTATTTAAAGCCCAACCCTCACCACACTGATACAGGACACTGAGAGGAATGTGAGATTCAGGTTAGGACGAAAAACCACAAAATAAGTCAGTGAGTTTCAATTATGTGGAACGTTTTGCTAGTTAAATCTTTTATTGCCTCCAAAAGTAGTAGCAATCTCATCTATTAATAATGATTATTTATCAAGTGTTTAGAATTTTTTTTCAATTTTATTTTGGTTTTATTAGTAGGGAGAAAAAAGGCTAAAAACCACGGGGAAGTGTCTGGTTTCCACCAACTCTCCAATGGCCTAGGAATGACATTTATTTTAAATTAAAAAAAAAAAAAAGATAACCCCCAAACCTTCTAACTTCAGCTCCAAGAGGTTAAAGAATCCAAGCATGAAAGCAATGAATGAATAGCACTCAAATGTCAAGATACCATTCAATCATCATTGCATAATGCAATTAGATTGCAAGCTACAAGTATACGATTTTCTTAGATTTTTAGTTATTCATTTATTTATTATTTCACTTCCATCACAAGTGGATTTTATGTGTGAAATATGTAAAAGTAGAAACATGGTTCTAGTACCAGTCCAGAAACAGCCAAATGCCATTAAGTTATATCTCACACCATGATCATTGCTATATTATGTTCCCTGAAGTGACAAAGGACTTGCAGACCAAGTCTTGAACAGCTGAAAACTTCTTGATTCTCCTTACATCTGACTAATACTATCAGAGAAATTGCCCACTTAAGGATATATGCACTAACCTACCAAAAATCAATTCATAATTAGCAGCCATTTAAAAAAAAT
Organism: Melanocharis versteri; assembly: GCA_013397845.1. Taxonomy (NCBI): domain Eukaryota; kingdom Metazoa; phylum Chordata; class Aves; order Passeriformes; family Melanocharitidae; genus Melanocharis; species Melanocharis versteri. The sequence continues at coordinate 249,389 of VZTG01000655.1, read as the reverse complement.
TTGTCTTGGAATCACTAAACATTTTACATCGGAAAAGACTTTTCCAACCTGTCAAGTCCAACCATTAACCCTGTGTTTGCTTCTCTTCTCAGTACTTTGACAACAAATACGAGCAGGACAGGCTTGCAACTTTAAATCTGAAGTTAGGTACTCATAAGATTCAAACTGAATGTGACTGTTGCACTATACGTCATTTCAGAGACAGACAGAGACCTTCAAATGAAGATTTTGGCAGGTGAAATATATTTCTGATGTCTCATTTATATGTCAAAATTTAGGTAAAGTGAATCTGTAGTTGCTTATATCTCCTAATAAACATTTGTTAATAATGCCAGTGTTTCACACTTTCCAGAATGAGTCTTTATTTTATTCCCTTGAAGTGTAAATCGAAGATTCAAGAAGTCTTTTTAAGTGCACTCTCCCTCTAACCAGATCTATGCTATTTTTGCTTCTAATTGACCTGTCTAAAATCAAACATTATTTTAAACTGAGGTGAGGTAAGGTAAGCAGCAAGGTCAAGACCAAGGATCCAAGAGCTTAAGCAGGTTTCTTGTAAATAAAAAATAGTTGAACAGTTTTCCAAAGAATGGCATCAAGATAGAGTTTAATCACTTTGATTATTTGAGTCAACTGCAAGGTCAATTAATGTGTATACTCCCACACTAAAATACAAACAGAAGGTGGGTCATGCTTGTCAGGCCCTGACCAATCCAGACCAGCATAAGGTTAACTATTTTAAACATTCTTAAGGAGTGAATGCCAAGCCAGGTACTCCCAAAGTTCCCTCAGATTGCTGGCTATGGAATTTTCAGCTAAATAAAGTATGGTGTGGATGCCACCAAGTGGTAGCTGTTATCACGTCTCAGCGTCTTCAGCATGACCTCACTCTAGGCTAACACTTCAGTTGCAGAAAATATTCCTGGTACAGGCATTTGTCATGAATGGAATATTACTTTTGCAAAAAGAGGAAAAGAATTCTCTAAGGAAAACATTTGATTCCTTCTGCCAATGACAGAACTGTCATGGACTTAAATGAAACCAATACCAACTTCCTTTTGAAATCTTATAAAATACTTATAATCTTCTGAGAGCAAATTCAAGGTTGATCAAAAGACCAGCTCTGCAGTTCAGATTTACAGGAAACCTAGAGAGAGATCCCAGGCATACCTGGAAGAGACCCGGTGTGTATAACTGATTCTCTGGGTACCTATACACTGTTAAATGCCATAGGGTCATGAGACAAATCCAAGTATTGCTCTAACTGTCTTATCACTACCCTACTTTTGGCAGTTGCAAATTGTTCTCTCTCAGACAAAGTATAGGCACAGTGCTGGGAACAATTTCCTCCAGGGAATGATCACAAAAACCGGTTGGCTGAAATGGCTCCAGGTTTGCCATGCCCACTAGCTCTGCGATTAACTCCCTGCGTTCTCCACCATCCTTCAACATTATTGCAGCAAGGTTTGCAAATATCTCATAAACCACATATCTCAGGACATATATAGCCTCAGTTCCATGCCATAAGAGCACTCAGGAGGGCTATTTCATGCCTTTGCATTATTTCAGCCACAGTGGCTCAGCAAGAGGCCCACAGGATCCATCCAGGCACACAGCACAGAGGTGGGCAGCCTGCTCCACTACCCCCACTGAGCCAGGAATTACAGCAAGGGTATAAGACAACTCCTGCTGCTTGTTGTTGGCATTTCTGGGAAGAAGTTGCTTATGTGAGAAGCAATTTAGAAATACGCCCTGTCTATGCTCTCATTCTTGGAGAGCCTTATAGACATCCTTCAGGAATGCTGCCACAACTACCAGCATAAGTCTGGCATAGAAGACATGAAGAACCTTCCATCAAAGGTATTGCACCTGGCACATGTTGGAGACACCTGGTTCAAATACACGAGCTGTATCAATATCATCACTCTTCCAACCTCACTCACTTCAGTTGTGAGGGGCCTAGGAGAAATTCCCTGACTGCTGAATGGGGTAGTCGAAGGACTCTGTACTCTCTGCTCTACTTTTCAGGCAGCAAAGTGACTTGCCACCAGTTTTGTAGTTTAATAAATACCAAATTGAAAATGAATAATTCTGACTTGCTTGTTCTTGTTGACTCACACTCGTTTCAATAATAAAGTATGTCTGGAAAATAACTATTTACTAATTAAAATTATGTACTGTGTTAATAATACAAGTGTCTATTTAATTAATGTGTTTATTAACACAGTTATCTGAAAACAAAAGGCAGATTAGATTGCTTCTGGCACTAGCCTGAGGGGAATGGCAAAACAGCCTGGCTCCACTGCCTACCTTCATCAATCAGAGCCCTGGAAAGCTGAGCACACTCTGACAGTGCTACTGCCACTGAAGAAACAAGGGACACTACTGCAGAACGAGTAGCAGACCCACTCTCCAAAACTTCTTTCCCTCACCATCTATACACTAAGTTCAAATAAATATTTTGCTTTTTACTAGAGATTTCCATGGAGATGTGTAGTAATAGTCTCTTTCCAAAAGTCCCCTCTGCCCTGTCTTTCCAACAACAGAAGTAGATTGGCACAGGCCCTTTGTCTTTGGCAATGTTCAAAATGTGCCCACACAGCTCAGGAACCATGAGCAGGCTTCAGGTGAAGCATTATGACAGCCTAATCTTGGATTTCTACAGTGCAACCAATAAAAACTGGAGCACCATTTGTTGATACTAATGAATAAGAACATTCAGAATCACGTAGACTGTGAATCCAAGAAACAGATGTTTTCCAATTCCTTCCCTGGAATATGAATCAGTACTCACCAAACACTACTGAGATCATGGTCTGCATCACAACAAACATGATTACCTGAAATAGAGTATCAGACACCATAAACAAGTGTCAACAAAGAATATCTTCATCTGTCTATATTGGAGCAGTAGGTCTTAATGATAAACCAGAAACAACATGGATTAGTCAGGCTGGGGAAGCAAGCCAAGGACTTAGGGTCCTACTACATAAATATGAGTGTGGGAGAAACAAGTCTGAAAGTTTACATGGTAGAAAAAAGTGGCAGTAACACTGAACCTTGCTGTCTGACAAATCACTGAAAACAAGACTGATCAAAAAAAAACTTGTACAGCAGCATGTTCCAGACATATTTTGCATTTCACCTTTGTACTCAGTTTGCATAAAGAGAAGCACAGGAGCAGAAATACTTACACAAAGGTAAACAAGGAACCAAACAAAAGAACTTCTCCTAGTTTATAAAAACAAATAACACCTTAAAAACATGAGTGCCTGTGCTGGACAAAGACCCTGATAGCCCAGCATCCTGCCTCTGCCAGTGGCTAAAGCTTTTTTACAGAAGTAAGAAAACAGGCAAATGCCTAAATCATCAAGATTTAGGCTAGCTTTCACCAATACTGACAAAATGGATGACAGAAGGTTATACCAGCCTGTGGGTATTAGCCTGAGGAAACAATGTTTTACTGTTTGTCTAATTATGTTGACAATTTTTTCTCTAACAAACTAACTGATATTTAATTAAGGTATCTGAAACTTGGTATTGGAGACCTGTGCATCAGAGAAGGATGTTTCCCCAAAGCTGCCTCTTGCTCCTGAGAAAATACAGAACTAGGAATAAGAGGTGCTCTAGTTCCGGCATTAAGTAAGGGAATTGCAGACCCAAAGAAGTGAAATAGCAGGAACGGGGAAAGGGTTGCAGAAGGAGAAAACATTTGAAATTATTAAATCTAAATAATGCCAAATCTGTTAGAAGCTAAACTTCTCTGCTAATATTAATGTTGTTTGACATTCAAGGTCTACAGTGATTGCCTTTCAATATGAATAATAAGATTTGATAGCATAGGTGAACACGAAAATAGAACATTATATAAATAGTTTAAAGATTGCAAAAAGAAATATTCTAAAGTTATAAACACACTGTGAGAAAAGAAGTAGTAACAAGAATATATAGGCAGCTCATCAACTACATACAGATTTAATTGCATAAACTGCAGTGCACAGATAAATCTCTGGACCTGTATGGATCACTCTGTAATAACTATACCACATAAATTAACATCAGTTAACAAAAACAAAAGTTGACTGAACATTCTGTTGGTATTTTACATGTATCTAGGACACACCCATTGATGAAATTCCAACCCAGAAATATGGCTTTACCTTACCAATGGCTAAGGCATTTCCTAAACATGATGGAAGAAATTCTATCCCAATTCGTGTTCCTGAAGTTTCCACAGACTTATGCACACCCTGTTTTTTCTACCCAGCAATGACAGGCAATTCTTCACTGCTGCTGAACACTGCTGGAGCTACATACTGTTGTTCAATAAAACAGTACAGAGAATTTACTCAAGCTGATTTCAGTCAGGAGGACTCTGTTGCTTATCCTCTGGAGGAATATTGGAAAACACTGTCAATTGGATATTTCAGAGCTTTCTTATCTGCAGAATTTGTCATTTGTAAGATTTCATCATCTTTAATATGTTATTCTGGAAACTTACTTAGAGGTAATGAGCAGGAAATTTGGCATTACTTTCAACATAATTCTCCATAATTATTTCTAAATCATAGTACAAAAATATTTTTCCACTCCATGATTTATGTAGCTTGTGCTCCTGTACACTCTGATGATTCAAAATTTCAACAGGCCCTCATGACATTATTTTCAACTTTCTATGTGCAGCTGGAGCTGGTGGGCCATATATTACAGGACTATCTACAGCATCATATTAAGAACTATTAAGTCAAACCATGTGTGAAATCAGCATATACAAATTAAGTTTTTTAATGTCTATGCCAAGTACCACACTTCAGGACTGAAGCAGAATTAGTTTGCAATAACTGAAGATGAGCTGTCATTCCTCTTTCATGTCTTACTCCAATGACAAGTACTTCTTGAACTTTAACCACAAGTAACACTTCTCCTCATTTTCAGTCTTTCAGTCTCTCATTAAGTGGCAGACTCTGTTTCTCACTGACACATAATTTGAAGAAAATAGAATTGTACTTCTTTTTACTGTTTGTACAGAACCTCATACAGCACCATTCTGCTGTTTATTAAGAATTTCTGGGTATTCTGGAACTTGCTTTGCTTCACCTTTCCTGGATGATGAAGTCCAAACATGCTCAAAGTAGCAGAATAGACGTTTTCAACTTTCAGAGCTCTTAAAATTTGTGAGTGAGAAGTCCTGCTGGAGTACAAGTCCTTGTGAAGAGACAAGACTACCTCAGGAGACCAGGAGATTGTCCAAAGAACATGTCAAGGGCAATGACTTGTAATTAAGCACTTGAGAGCACGATGCTATCTGAGCACAAAACTAGTGGGAAAAAAAATAAATTAACAGGATAAGCCTTGCTCTGGTATGTCATTGTCTGCATATAGGATAAAGTGCTTAGATATAACTGGATTTAGGTGAAGAAAATAATAGAATGGAATGTCTCAGGAAGTGTGCCACATAAACAACATGCAGACAATAGAAACTACAAAACTGAAGGGGAATTTCAGGAAAAAAATCTCCCTCAAAAATCCATCAAGAGACAGATTGTACTGCACCCTGATAGCAAGCAGTGTGATGCAGTCAAGAGAGGGGTGATAGAGTTGTAATTCAGTGGTAGTTGAGTGTAATGAATAAGATCTAAAAGTGATAAACTTGGATCTTGCTACAGTGTGGGGAATTACAGGATTGCACAGTAATAATAGTGATGTCATTATTCGCTAGGTCATTTAGCTGATTTATGAGATTATTAATGGTGGCTGGATTCAACAATAAACATTGAAGCCTCTCCTCTCAGGCCTGTAGTTGAGACAAATGAAGACCTCCAGGTAACAGCTGCCCTCTCACCCTTGCATCCTCTGAAAGACATTTTCCATTTAGTCTGCCAGGTCCTGAAGGGCTGCAAACCTTTGGAGTGAGTTTTACCACTGATTTCACAAACTTGCCTTAAGAAAAACAGGCAACATTTTGTTTTAGCTCAAGTTGCTGCAAACGACTAATTAGATGCTCATTATTTGAAGAATATTTTGCTTTGTGTGAATTAAAGTTTTCATTGAAGTGATCTGAATTATCTACTTTCAAGAGAAAAACCAAGATGAAAAGTTAAAAACCAAATTTTAACTAAATCAGTTTCTATTCACATGCTCATGCAAGCCTATAAGATTCTTTTCATGCATGCGTGGTAGTAGCACTCACCTTCTCCCTGACACATGGGGACAACCAACCTTTCACGACCTCAGGTGGGAATGGGAAGAGCAGAACCCCTTGGTCCACAGACAGGGTCCCGAGCCGACAGAGCAGAGACATTTCTGCACCATGACCTGAGCAGGTTATCCATGGGGGCCCTGCCAGACACCCCCTGAGTGGGGCTTTCCTCGGAGCAGAGGGTCTGTGAGGGGAAGCCCTGCTCTTGGCGCTGGGATGCCACACACCCAAGGAGACTTCCCGGGACTGAGTGCCCCTCACCACTCTCTCCCAGGGCAGTGTCTGTTTTCCTACTGAATATCCCTGCATGATCCCTTGACCCTTAGATCTTCTGGGTACACGTCAGTGAGAGGCCTCTTTATGTGTGTGTGTGCACATGTACATTTTGTGTAGTAGCATAATCCCAGTGGGTACACCAAACCTGTAACCTGTTAAATGCCATGGGAGCATCACCATTACCCACCTTGTTCATTACTTTTAGCCATTGGTTTTAGTTGCAAATTAAAGTTTGTTATCTGCATGAAGTTGTTGCCACGTACTTCTGTGCCAGCATGCTGAAAGTTGTCCAAGTCCTTAGCTCTCATGGACTGTGGTAATGTCACATGGGTTTGTGTTGGACACAGCACAATTCCCACTTTCCCCCTTCAAGAGTCTTTTCTGCATTAGTCTCATACAGCATATGCAGGGACTCTGAGACAGGATCATGGCCACACAGTCCTGAAGCCACATTCCCAATACACTACCACCACAGAGAGGGGGCTAAGGGGTTTTTTATGTTTTCAGTTTGGTTTTGTTTTGTTTTTCTTTTTTTTTTTTTGAGATCTTTCCTAGTGCTCCATGGGATTTTTCCCATGGCTGCCCAACCTCGACAGCTTTCCTTTAGAAGACAAGCTGGCCTTTTTGAATTTTTTTTTTTCCTTTTTTTGGTAATGGGAGAGGCTCCGGGGTTCTTGCTTTTTGCTCCTGTTCCCG
>VZTG01000655.1:211199-241952 GCA_013397845.1 Melanocharis versteri | reverse complement strand
AATTTTTTTTTTTCCTTTTTTTGGTAATGGGAGAGGCTCGAGGTTTCTGGCTTTCTGCTCCTGTACCAGCCCAGGCCCTGACACTGCACTTGTCCTTGAACAGACCCAGCCCCTGCCCTTGGGCGGGCTCATGTGTGGGCAGCACCAGTCATTAGTGGTGTCCCCCAGGGATCAGTAGATCGGTATTAGTCCCAGTCCTCGTCAGTATCTTTACTAATGATTGGGATGAGGGAATTAAATCTACCCTTATTAAATTTGCAGATGACAGTAAGTTGGGCAGGAGTGTTGAAAGGATCTGAAAAGGGACCTGGACAGGCTGGATCAACAGGCAAAGACCAACTGTATGAAGTTCANTGGGGGTGCTAAGCTTGGAGAAAAGGACGCTCGGGGGGAACCTCATCGCTCTGGACAGCGCCCTGAAAGGAGGCTGTAGCCAGGCGAGGGTCTGCCTCTTCTACCGAGTAACAAGTGACAGGACGAGAAGACATAGTTTTAAGCTGCGGCAGAGGAGGTTTAGGTTGGACATAAGGAGGAATTTCTTCACAGAAAGGGTGATTAGACACTGGACCGGGCTGCCCAGGGAGGTGGTGGAGTCAGCGTCCCTGGAGGTGTTTAAGGGAAGACCGGACATGGCACTCAGTGCCATGGTGTAGCTGACACGGTGGTGTTCGGTCAGAGGCCGGACTCGATGATCTCAGCGCTGCTTCCTAACCGGGCTGATTCCGAAATTCTGGGGTTCTGGGATCGCTGCTGCCCTCGCAGCACCTCCCGGCCGCGCAGCTGCCGCAGCCCGTCCCGCAGGCCGCGGGGCGGGGCCGCTGCGTGTCCATGGAAACCGAGCGCACGCGGAGCGCCGCCCTCCTTCCCTGCTTCCCTGCTTCCCGCCGGCCGCCGCCGCAGTCGCCACCATGATGCTGCTGGGCCGCGGGCTGGACGCCAGGTACGGGGGCGCGGAGGGCCGGGGGAGGCCCGGCTGTGGCGGGGGAGGAGGCCCCGCCTCGGGCAGCGTGCCCGGGGGTGGCGCGGGGGCCGGGGAGCGATGCGGGCCCGCTCCTTCGTAGCGCATCTGCCGCCCTAGGGGATGGGGGCCGCCCCTGCCTTCCTCCGGTAAAGGCCGCAAAACTTTTCCAGGCCTGGTGTGCTGTGCAGAGATGGAGTAAAGATGTGCTGCCGATATTTATTTGGACCTCTGGCGAGTAATTCTGTGGACAGTTCTAAGCGGTCGCGATAATGAAGGGGGAATAAAGACTTTTACACCCCCATATAAGAAAATGTAGTGTTTCGTGTCCCACAGTTAAATACTAGTTGCATGGGTGTACTGTGAGATCTGGATTGTTAAGTGGGTGATTACGGCTTCCTCCTGGGAGGAAGCACTTTCTGACATGAAGATCTTCCAAGAAAATAGGAAAGATACACCTTTTACTGAAGATCTTATCAGGTAGTATTAATTTTGCAAAACAGCTTTATTAGTACCTAATGAAATTCTTACTTGCCTGCTCCCCTGGTGAAACCGTCCCTGTTCAAGCATGTCCTGGAGACTGAATAACTTCCTTGGATTTTTTTAACCATAACGGAACCTCTTTTAAACAGTCTTCCAGACAGTTTGCCATGAAGCAACCCAACTGGGCTTTTGCCCAAGGCAGAACTTCGGCATGAAATACTTTTCCTGAAGTAAAGGTGTTCCTCATTTGAGTTGATTGCGTTGTTGTTTAGTCTCAAAGTACAAGGGTTTTTTAAGTTTTTCTGATCATCGTATATCCTGATATGAAGTCAGTATTTAAATATTGGTCAGCAGTATTGGGATAGCTTAAGGATATGAAGGAAGTTTTTCTTTCTGTCCCTTGCCAAGATAGTGGTAGGAGTTAATTCTCTTGCTGAGAGTTCTAGCACTTCACATCAATAACTTTGTGTTAGACCATAGAGACTTCTTAGGACCCAGTATCTGGCAGATTAGCTGAATTGTCTCACAGCTGATTCACTCAGATCAACAACTGGCATGGGTTTACATGACCATCAAATAATATAGGAATATGAAAGCAAGATACAAAGTGAAATATGTGAGTTACTGGAATGACTTATCTAAATCATTAATAATGAAACATACAGGCCTTGGATCAAATAAATTAATTAGGTTTATGTAGTTTAAAAGAAAGTAATTTATTAGTAGGATGAATGTCCTTTCAGTGGTTTTAGAGTTTTCACCTCCTGTGTTCCTTCACTTTTCTTTTTTAATTCTTGGTGGTATTTATCCTCTGTAGTGCAGTTTGGTAACTGTTCACAATTTAAAGAACGTTTAATACCTTTACCAGTTTGTCGTCTACTGCCTAATTTCTCTAGCCATTGCCTTGCCCATTTAGATTGCAGGCTGTTGCAGGGAGGGGTGGTCTTGAAGAAGTGTTACCACTGTGTCAGTAACTAATACCAATAGTGATAGTGAGCTTTTGCTTAAATGCAGGAAGAAAACTTCCAAGCAGATTTTTGTGATTTGGGTTTTCATCTGTTGGATCTTTAAGTGTAAATCTGCTTTTTTGATTGTTTGTTATTCATTCATAAATAACCACATATTACATCAGTTACAAGATTCTCTTTTTAAGAATAAATTTCTGCTTTGCACTGAAATGAGATATCCAAATTTTTAATTGTATAATTGTATCGTTTTTCTTCTTGTATGTGTTGTAAACATTTGTGCCCTTCTTATTTTTCACTTATTTTTCTTTGGTATCCAGGGACAATCAGACTAGACAAATACAAGATGCTGTTTCAAATGTGGAAAAACATTTTGGTGAATTGTGCCAAATATTTGCTGGATATGTACGTAAGACTGCCAGACTACGAGACAAAGCAGATCTTCTAGTAAATGAAATATATGCATATGCAGCTACAGAGACACCAAACTTAAAAGTTGGACTGAAAAACTTTGCAGATGAATTTTCCAGACTTCAGGATTATCGCCAGGCAGAGGTACAAAATTAAAGCTGTACATGTTGTGTTTGCCATCTGAACTTTTCCGTTACTATCTGTGATTAAAAGGGAAATCGTATACTCTGCAATCAGAAGAGAAACAGAAGAAAACACGTCTAAATATATTAGTGTCTATGCAGGGTAGGCTGCCAAAGCATTCATCATTTACCCTCCTAATAACTACAGGGGAAACTGCCTAAAATTAGTCCTGTTGAAGTCAGCAAAACTATCCCTATGAACACTTAAAGTATTTGAGAAAGAGCAAATTTTTTTTATTCGTCTTAGACTTTGGATTATGATTTATGGTTAATAAAGTGTTCTATTTGAGTTGTGTGACTTGAGTTGTCTTGCAGCAGCTGAGGCAAAATCAGTCATTTTCCTTTTGCTGAGCATTATCAGAAATAGTATTGAAGAGGTTCTGTCAGGGACCACTGTAGATTTCATAAGTTGGTCGTTCAACACTAAAAGTACATACTAAAAGTATGGTTTGGACCATATGTGACTATATAGTCACATTTCTGCTAGATGAGTGAGAGTGTAAAGGAAGGTGTTTGTGCCACTTACACATTTATGTGTGGTGCCAGTCAGACTGTAACTTACAATGCAGAATTCCAAATACTGAGATGAAAAAATTATTCACATGTGCTCAAACTAGTTTTTGGAGTATGCATCTATTCTTTTAGTTGAATGTAGAAAATTCCCATTTATAGTTTTGAGCAGCTAAGACCCTCTAATTCAGAAAAGAGACTAAAGTAGTTGACATTCTTTATGTCTTCAGATAAGACTCTTTTATTTTGGTAAGCATTGCAAGTCATCTCTCCGTAATAACAAAGTGGAAAAAGCAAACATTTTAGAAGTAGTTAATATGGGAAGCAGAGAGTTTGAAATACAAGAAATATGTGTGGATCTTTAACAATCTGTTTAGGGAGGGATTTTTAAGAAGTAATAAGAAACCTTCAGGTGTGTGTGATTTTTATTTTTTCCATAAGCTCTTATACGTCTGGCCCCAGCTGAGCCACGTGTAGGTCCTTATGCTTCAATTGATGTAATAGGAAATTATCCTCTGCTAATAGATTAAATTTATATTGTGGCCAAAGGTGAATGTGAACTCAGACTGCATGATCTCTCTGTTTTCATCATTAAACTATGAACCTGTAATTTTGAGGTACATATGTAATAACTTGAGTTTTGCTTCTTTCGATTTTAAAACTGACATTTGGCCTCCATTCTCCAGCCATGCCTGCCTGCAAACCAACACTGCCCTGTGAAGGAAAAAGGCAGAAGCAGCCAAGGAAAAGAGAAGCTTTCAGTCTTTAGATCAAGTTCTCCTTTGCTTCTGAAAACAATATATACGATCTCAGCTTTGTTTCTTCTGGGCATCAAATCACTTAACAGTTTTCCTGTATGCTGATAAACTGGGCAAGAGAAAATTAGCTTAAAAGGATTATCAATCTCTGGTCTTTAGCTGGAGTGCTAGATACATAAATAATGAGGTGTGAGGTACCACAACATGTGGAAGAGTAAGTAAGCAAGATGGGCAGGTTATTTGGTACGTCTGTAACGTGTGTTGTTCAGAGCATTACTGCTCTGTTCCTTTCTGTTCTGTTGGCAGTTGAAGTGAAATTGTTTGACAGTGCACTGGTAGATGGTATCAAGGAGAAATGTTTGCTCAGCTGGCATAGATTTTGGCTGAGTGGTGACTACCAGAATAGAGGGAACTGTCCCTTCCTAGTAGAGGTATGCACCTTGTCCTAATCTGGATGTGACAGCGATGGGCCACAGGACTCACTTATGGTCAATAAGTCACTGGCAGATTGTGCTGGGGCCACTCAGACAGTTTTGTCAGATTTGACAAGCAGGTCTTATCCTATTGCCTGTCTGACCATATGTAGCTGTTTTTCTGACTAGGAGAGCTGAAACAAAAATTCACAACCATTCATCTGTGAGAGCATTTATGCATTTTATGTGCCCTGTTACTGGTGTTTTTAGTGCACTCAGTACCAGTGATGCTGTTTCCATTATTTTTAAGAAGTGTTCCATTTTGTACAGTATATTTGATAGCAAAGATGGCTTAGTCCGTAACCTATCAGTAAGTGTAGAGCAAATACATTGATCTTTAGATAGAAAGCAAGAGAACTCCAAGGTGCGATGTTGGATGTATTTAGTACTCAGTTTGATGTATTCAGAATTTCCCATATTTCATTTATCCCAATCTAATTAAGAAAAAAAGAATTCCACTAGAAATCAGCTTGAGCTGTTCAGAAAACAAATTACTTCTTGGTTAATGTACTTGATTGTAGTTTTTACAAAATTTTTAAAAACTCTAATCCTAATATTTTTTCAGCATATATGGACTTAATTCCTAATAAGATGAGTCACTATTAAATTAATTGTTTCCTATTTCTGCACACCATGGATATGGATGAATTTAGCAACCTTGTGATTTCTTTTTGTAGGTTGACAGGCTGGAAGCCAAAGTTGTTGAACCTCTGAAATGTTATGGGACCATAGTGAAACTTAAAAGGGTAAGTGAAACATCTGTTTTCTCACAAGGTATATTTCAGTGTCCTGGCCGCTAAATTGAAAACTTTGTGTTTGTGGGGAAAATGGTTCAGTCATCAGTTTAACTTAATTACGTAGTTAGACATCTGAACTGAAGCTATATATATATGTTGGAGGAAACAGCTTTGATGTGAAGACGAGTATATTCAGGCTCTTCGAGCAGAAGCAAATGCTCATAAAAGGTATTAGTATGAAACTGCCTGGATAGTGTAAATTCAAGACATTTTTATTTATAAATACTGTCATTTATTACTGTATTCTTGATGATGCTGGTGATGATATTATTATTACTACTACTACTACTTCAGCTCTTAGTCATCAATATGCTGCCTTTAACAGCTTTTCTAAGTCAGAATTATGTTCTACATTAAAGTTCATAATTTAGAAAACACATTTGAACCTGATAAGTAGGTAGTAGCCTAAATCCCACTCCGTTAAGTCATGATGATGACCTGATGATACACAAAAATCTTCAGTCATTGTATTTTAGAAACAGTGTTTATAGAGGTTTGAAATACTCCTTAAAATATCTTTAAGTGTCTTTCCTCCAGGAAGGATAAGCTTGAGCAAGTATTTTTTAATAAGCACATACTAGTTTATAAGATGAAAGTAGCTCTTCATAATACTTGTATCTTATACAGAGAATACCTTAATCCTGCAAAGTCAAATCTGTAATTGATGTTTATGTCTGTGCCATAATCTATATAAATCAAAAGCTTAAATTATTATCCGATGGTATTTCACATACAGAAATCTTGCAGTGTGTTCATCGTGGTTAATTTGAGTAGAATGTTGCACTGCATCTCAAGCAAGCAGTTTCCTTATGTTTTTGTTCTGGTTTTTTTTTCCCATACGGTGAAGAACCAAGTATAGTGTTTGGAACTTACTGCACAGTTACCTCACTTGGTGGTTAGAGATATGATTGTGAAGGAAATGCATCCTGCGCTTGAGTAGGACTACCCATGGTAGTCCTTAGTAGAGCTGTAGACTATAAAGCCTAAAACCTGGTATCTTAATGGTCACTCTGAAACCCAGTTTGGGAGATCTAGAACTGAGTCCTTTGTAGGGTAGAAATGTTGAGGGTGGAAGACAGGTTTCACGTGTTTGTGGCAGTAGGGTTGCTGAGGAGACACAAAACATTACAGCAGTGCCTAGGGCTTCCAAAGCCTTGAAGAGACTGTCTTGAGGTGCATTGCCACTGATAGCCAGTAATGCTGAGGACAGAAACAACTGAAACCAAGATATTGCTTGCAACAGTGAATGGAATTTCCTGTGGTCTTTGCCTTTCAGAATGTCAGAAAGCATTGCATAATGTTTATTTTAGCTACAGTGAGGAGTACAAGAGCATTCTTAAACCGTAGATGGAATCAACTATTCTACCAGTTTACCTTTGAACTAAGATAGAGTTCACTGAAGATGTAGGCCATTAAATGGGGGTTTTTTTCCCATTGCATGTTGACCATAAACCTTGGTTAAAAGTTCAACTATCTGGTCTTCAGTTATCATCTATAATCACTGGGACATATTTAGTGACAAAGGAAATTTTGTCACTCGTGTAAATCTAGCACAAGCTGCTAGTTCTAGGCCTGCTTTACCTGTGACTACATTAGCTGATTAAGTAAAACCAGGCAGAGTATGTCATTATAGCACTGTCTATAAAGGGGATGTTCTCCCTGCTGCTTCCTTACTGGATCTGTTCCAGGAAGTACACAGGAGTATTTCTGTGCTTTATCTAAGAACAACTGTTGCTTTTTCTGTGATGTAAGACATCAATGTCCTGTGCTACTAGATGCTTTAAAGAGGCTTAGGTCAGTCAGAGTAGTGTTGTCCTTTATCTGCTAATGCTGTAAAATTGTTTCATTCACTTGTTCTGGCTTACGATGCTAAATAGTGGAAGCTAAAACAACATTCTTGTCCTGTAATGCAGCTTAAATGTAGGATATGAGGATTTCTTTCTGTTTCATTGTTCTATATATCAATCTTCACTTTTCTGCTTTTTGGCAACTCTGTTCCTGGTTCCTTTTCTTCACGTAAAACAGGACATCATAAAACCAAGGTGATCCACGTGCAGAAGAAAGGATTGATTTGCTTTAATAACATCAGTGACTAAAGCAGGTAACACTACAGTGATGAGACTCTGCCAGCTCATTGTCTGGTGGATGAACTGTAGCTGTACTTTGGTATGATTTGAAAATAGATGGGTGACCAGAGTTCTAACGTGTGACTTGAAATCATAGTTAAAACCTAGAGGGACTGTGAATAATTTTATATTCTTTGTACCTTTTATCTCATTGCCTATTCCATTCCATTCCACTTTTCCTTGAGTGTAACTAAAGCATATTTTCCAAAAACATGCCAAAGCTTGGTCTAAAGACACTGGAGGTGAATGTAGGACTGTTTGTGGTAGTTAGTGGTTAGTTGATGTTTGTGGTGTTTTGTTTTAAATGAAAGACTTCACCTAATCTTTGGTTCTTGTTACATGCTCCACTGAGATGAAAGAGCTCTGTAATACTCTGGGGTTTTTTCTGGATGAAGGTATTTAGATGCTAGTAAAACCAATTTTTCATTTTTTTTTCTGTTAGGTAATGTACACCTTGATTCTTTCACCAAAAATTTAATTTTCCCCAGCTTTTAAATATTTTTATTGGGGTTTTTTTGCACCCTTTTCAGTTTTTCAGCATCCTAGACAAAATATATATGTAACTGGGCCCTGCTTTTGTACATCCGAAACTTGTACACAGCTTCACCACTACAGCCATAGTAGCACTGATTCTTTGTCACACTTTGGCTAGAAGAGAAGTATGTTTCATGGTGACTGTTGCTACAGAAAACAGAGGTAGAGGAGGGAAGAGTTCCATCCCTGTAGGTATTTCCAAAGTCACTATGTGCTAGAAAGAAGATGCTTGATTTAATAATGGTAACTCTAGAACTTTGAATCCTCAAGTACACTTTGTATGAGAGTCAGAACCCTTTCAAGCCACAGTGTTAAATCTGATTGACTGTTTTAAATGGGCCTGGAAAGTCAGTGCTGTTAACAGGGCTTAGTCATTAAATAGCAATAAACATGCAGCTGTGACCATTAGATAGAAGACTTTGTTCTGTGTCAAAAATAAATATGTTTTTTTCTCTTTCTCTACCTTTAAAATTTAAACTTCTAAACAATAAAAAACCCTTCTTTTATTGCTTTTCTTGCAGCCACATGGTTTTCATAAAGGCAAAAGGACTTTTCAGCAGTCTTTGACCTTAGAGGTGGTGTAAACTCCCTTCTGAAAGAACAGCTGTAAAATCAGCTTTGATGGGCCGAAGATGTAGTAGTTTTTATTGTCAGAAACCAGCTCTGTGTCCCTAGAGATGAAGTAAAATGACAGTTATATACAAGGACATACAGACAGTAAGGATAGAAATGGAAGAAACTGCATGTTTTGACCCCAACCTCATGTGCAGCCTCATTATTGAAGAAACACACAGCAGTGTGAAACTTGGCAATCTTGTGCTTGTAACTGACATGATCTGGTCCCAGGATCACAAAACTTGCTGAAAGACACATTCTTATTTGAATATCCTTCTGAGTGAAGGAGGCATACAAGCATTAAAATTGTGAAATCCAAGGAAGGATCCCAGACAACTTCCCAATATGATAGTTTCTAATAGCTCCAACTCCCTCCATGCTGGAGTAGTAAATAAATGGGAAGTGGTATTTTTAGAGTAAAAGGTAATTTGAAATGCATGTCCAATCCTGCCCCAGATTTTGTTAGACTTTAGACTGTATTTCTGCTTGTTCTAAACTACTGCTCCTTTAAACTGAAGCCATCAAAATTAATGTCCTTTTCCATACCAGCATCACTGGAGTGATGAATAATTGACTGATAATCTTAAATTCCATGAATGTCAACAAATTTGCAAAACACGGTTTTATAACATGAACAAAAACTTGAGGAAACTGGTAGATAAACATTCTTAAATTGTCACAGGTCTTCCTAGAAGTACATACTAGTTTTCCTTTGGAAATGAGGAGCAAAGTTTCTGCCTTCTCCAGATGAGTTAAGTTTTATCTTCACCAGCTACATCATTACTTGGATGTATTTTGTTTCAAATGGTTTTAAACACTTTACTAAATGCATATATAGAAATATGCACTTTGACCCTTTCAGCCATAGAATTCCTATGGTACCTTAAAATCTGTGTAGCACAGAATTGTTTAGGTTGAAAAAGACCTCTATGATCATTGAGTCCAATCATTAGCCCGGCACCACCATGTTCACCAGTAAACCATGTCCCTAGGTGCCAAATCCACACCTTTTTTGAACACTTCCAGAATGGTGATTCCATCAGTTCTCTGGGCAGCCTGTTCCAATGCCTGACCACCCCTCCAGTGGAAAAAAATGTTCCTAATATTTAATCTAAACGTCCCCTGGTGCAGCTTATATGTCCTCATCCTGTCACTGGTTGCCTGGGAGGCTGACCCCCACCTGGCTAACAGCCTCCTTTCTTCAGGGAGTTGTAGGGAGTGATAAGGTTCCCCCTGAGCCTCCTCCAGGCTAAACACTCCCAGCTCCCTCAGCCGCTCCTCATCAGTCTTCTGCTCCAGCCCCTTCAGCGGCTCCACTGCCAGCAGTGACAGCAGTTGTATTTTCTTCATAACTTCTCCTTGGTACTGACTGCTGCCTGCTTGCTTTGTTTTTTTTTTTAATGATGCCATTTTATTTGATGCCACTTTTTATTTCTAAGTACCACGTTTATTCTATTGCTAAGTCAGGAATGAGTCTGCCGCCTTAATGCTTTGGGGATCTCAGCTTGTGACCACTTTCTATACTTTTCATGAAAAGCTGTGAATATCTTTTTCTTTCCTTCCCCACATTTTAAATTACAGCATGTGCTATAGGGAGTTGCGCAAGGTGCTGAACTCTCTCAGTCCCCATTGACTTCTCTTTCAGAGGATCAATTAACAGATCACTAAAATCTGTTTTTATTCAAAGCAGAAGTTTTGTCCATGTTTTCTAGGCAATGCATGTATGAAGGAGAGCATATTTTGTATTATCCTAGATGTATTTCAAACATGTCTAAAACATTTTATTTCCAGGATGATCTTAAAGCAACTTTAACAGCAAAGAACCGAGAAGCCAAGCAATTATCTCAACTGGAAAAGACACGTCAGCGGAATCCATCAGATCTACACATTATCGTATCCTGCATTTATAGTCACTATGAGAAATATTTTTAGCATTTCTTGGGAATTAAACTGTTGTGTTTAGGAAGTTGCAGTAACAATAATGCTCCTTAGAGGGACTGTTTCCAGTGTTAAATCTTTTCTTAAACTTCATGATGAGTTACAGCTGCTACAGAGCAGTAGTTACTCACTTCTGAATTGAAAAGAAACTATGAATTATTTGATATGTTTACGCAAGAGAGGTAGGCATAGATTACATCTAGGAATTTGGAAGTTTTTGAAAGTAAGTGTAATCAGACAATTTCTTTTTTATTTCTGTGGATTTGTTTTATTGTTTTTCTCCCTGCCGTTTTGGCAATTGTGCTTCCTGGTACCTAGGTGGGATATGAGTTTCCTCCAGCTTCATGAGAGGATACATTGTAATTCTGTTAGTACAATACTCAGCTAGACTACTCTTCCTTTCCAAAGACCAGTCACCCTCCCCAGTATACTATTCTGTATCACAGCGAGAAAAATTAAGCCTCCATCAAACTGAATTAGAATTTCAATTAAAAGCTCATTGAAGTTTCAAATTTTGAAACAATCAGAATCTAGGGAATGCCAAAATAAATGGGATCAAGGTAATCCTACTTCAGTCCCTTTATGCTTATGTATTATGATACAGGATCTAGGTTCATGATGTGCTGTTTACTTTTTATTACATTTTAGTGTAGACTCAGGAGCTAAGCAGTCCTATTCATTGTTGGATTTTATCAACTCTATTTCAGAATCTTCAGGATCTTTCTAGTGACTGGGGCATGAGACTGTAGGAAGAGTGAAAATGACTGTGTTGGTCAAACACAACACAGAACTACATTTTATTTTTGTCTCTGCCAGAGAATTTGCATTTAATACTAATCAAATCAGTTAAATCAAGTGATGACTATTTGGAATTCCGCATGTAATAAAGACAGACACATGTCAGCCACAGGGTTAGAACTTCAGCTGTACTGCAAAGTTCTCTTTTGTTGGAATTAAGGGAGTAAATTATAACAGTAAGCTGTTTTTCCCAAAGGGAGACTGGTCCTAATATTCTCCCTCGAGCTAATTCCCATTTAATTTCATGGGTATGTCACTGGCACCTAGTTCATTTCTCCTTGTTTATTTTCTAAGCTTCTCCCAAATACTCTTTTGTGATTTAGCTTCATGTAACACCTGTTTTCTGTACTTAAGGCTTTGCCTGAAGAGTTATAAAATCTCAGTACAGTCTGATTCTGCACATGGCAAAGGCACCAAGTGCTGCATATTTGCATTTTAAAGTGATTGACACAAAAGGCATAAAAAGGTATTAGGAGCAGGAATGTGTTCATTTGCTTTCGAGGGTGTGTGTGGGTCAGCTTTTGGGTCTGAGAGAGGCTTTACCACATTAGAGCACAGCAGCTGGGCTCCTGCAGGGGTTCTCTTATTCTTGAGCAACTGTGATGTTGCAGCAGTGAACAACTTTGGCCACAGATAGCAAAGGATCTGTACTCACTCCCATCTTGCAAATGGGGTGTTAGCACAGCTTTGAAAAGAAAGCATTACCAGATTTTTAAAAATACAAAAATACACTTTTTTTAACCAAAATAGATTTTTTTTCCCTGAAGAAGTCTGCCTAGGTTGCCTGCTTTTTATTTTATTCTACCAAACCCTCAGTCCAAAACAGACAGCTGTCCTGAAATGTTTTGGCCTGGATACTTGAATTCTAGCAAAGCTCTAACAAACTGTACATCTTGCAGCCAGAATCTTCAGACAACATAATAATAGCACTAAATATATAGACATTTTGAAATAACTAAGGTAAATAGTTCACAGTATATTAAAAGTAGAAATGAAAATGGGCACGTCCATGAATATTCATAGTTACATTGCCATTTTTTCCTTAACTAATATTTTCAGTCACAGGTGAGTGTTCAGAAGAGAAAATACCAAACTGCTGTTGTCCAAACTATGCAGGCTCTGCGACCTTAGACACTTCACTCTACAACAACCAGAATTCCTCTCCCAAAGCATCTGTGCACTAATTACATCCAATCTAAGATGTATTGAGAAGATGTATTTGATTATCATAGAAATAACATAAATAATGCTGTATTTGTATGTGTAGGGGCTGCTTATGCATAGTAGCTACCTTCACTTACAGAGTGACTGATTGAAGCAATTGAAAATACACAAAATGTCTTTTCTTACTGTCCTTCCCTCCTGTGGGGCAAAATCAAGAAAGAGAGATGAACATGTGACCTTATGTACTACTAAAGATCATTATCTATTTTGTTTGCCCAGTAATGGTAGTATTGTGTATATGATTTTTGAAAGGAGATTGTTTCAAACTGATAATCCTGTAAAATAAGATTAGCAGATTATAATCAGAGAAGTGAATAGAGCATGCCTTATGCCTTAGGTTTCTATATATGTAACACTAAAAGGTAGATCACAGAAACTGGACCTGTGGTGTCTTTTTCCATTAAAAAAAATCCTCTCTTAAGTTGCAGTTTTGTAGAAATGGGAAGAACTTGATCATAGGACACAATACTTGATCCATATACTACTTTCAAATCTCATGACAAAATAGATTTGTGATGATACTTACTGAGCCTGTAAGTATCACTAGTATATGATGTTTGACCAATAATGCATGGAAAATAACAGAAGTTTAGACCCAAATTTTGTAGACTTCAAGGGCAAGCTCTTACAACTGTACGTTGTTAATTTGCAATAGTACACAGTTCTCAGACTTGATTTAATCAATATAGTTCCAATACCTTTCATTGAATAGTAGTGAACTTTCTATAAGTTCATAATTATATCTAATTAAAATAGCTATCTAAAATGCTTTTTGTAGTAACAAAGTAAGAAAAACTTATTTATGTATTTATGTGTTAGGGATTGGTTGATGTGTCCCTTTCGCAGTGCCCTGTTGATGATGTTTTTATAAGATATTTTAAGAGTACAAAAATATTCAAAATATAAAATACCTGAAATGCCTTTGAATCTAAAAATTACAGTAACTCTAGCCTGCAGATTGAGATATTTACAGGATAAGAACATTAGTTCCAGCTGCTGCTATAATTGTCTATTTAAATAATTTATAAAAACTTAATAAGATGAGGTTCAGCACACGATACTGGAAAAGATTCTTTCTGGACCCAGCAGGTTGATCTGCAGTAGAAAACTAAGTGTGATCTTTCCTGCTCACCCACTACTGTGGGTTAAGTACCTAAACCCAGTCACTGTGTAGTCAGTGGGGTGTCAGGGCTGGCTCAGTAAAACTATCACATGATTATTAGAGAAAATGAATCAGGGCAGAGGGACTTTCCTGACTGGCTGCAGCTGGTCATTTTTCATGTTTCACATCAAAGTCACAACAGTGTAGAGGGCACCCTTATATGTTCATTAAGCTACAGATTTAAAATACTGTAACACAGATATATATTGTTTTGAAAACTCAGACTTAAATGTTTTCATGGCAATTACAGCAAATAGCTTTGTATCAAATACAAGACTAATTTCACCTTTGTGTTATTTTACCAGGCTGAAAGTGAACTGCAGAGAGCGACACTGGATGCTACTCGAACAACTCGGCACTTAGAGGAAACCATTGATAATTTTGAGAAACAGAAGATAAAGGACATCAAAGTATGTGAGCTCACATTTCATCTTGGCTAATAAAATTACTATAGTTAGTGAAGATTAGCAACATTCAGTATTCACTGAAATGCAAATCTCATGGTATTCATGAATATTTCACAGAATTGTAAATTATAGATATGTATAGAATTTACAGATAACTTAGCCTCAGCCTGTTACAAAAGACTGTCTTCAGAATAGCAAAACTTCTGACTGACTACATCTTGTAAATACATACTGGAGATTATCAAGTGACTTTCCAGTAAGACATGTTATTCCTAATACGTTTCCTCTTGACTTTTCAAGTGTTTATTTAGAATTTATTATGAAATAATAAATGCATAAGTGATAGCCCAGCCAGCATTTACATTTAATATCTAAAATTCAGGTCTGACTGCTTAAAAGTACTAAGTATCGTGCAGTTTTTTATATCATATAAATACCAAACACAGAATACAGTGTGTATTCAATTTTTTGAAGTGGAAATGTACTTTACTGCATTAAGAAAACTTTTTTTTCATTTGCTTTCAGAACATATTTTCTGAATTTATAACTATTGAAATGTTGTTCCATGGGAAAGCTTTAGAGATATATACTGCTGCCTATCAAAATATCCAAAATATTGATGAAAATGAAGATTTGGAGGTAAGAGTGATTGAGATTTGCTTTTCTGTTTACTTCCTATATAAAAACAGTTTTCACAGTTGGGATAGACATGTCCCACACAGAAAAATGCAACAAATATTTCAGGTTCCCAGAACAAACTCATGTATACCAAGCCTTTTTTTTTTCACTTCTTCAGCAAGAGCATGCAGATTTATAATCTCAAGAGAGCAACTGCAGTGGCAGTCTAATCTTTCCTATAAAACACAGAACAATGACTCACAAAACTACCTGCCTTTCCAAGCTCAGCTAAAGATAGTTTTTAAAGAACGCTTCTGCAGTGAGTCTTGCTCTAAAGATGCCCATAGAAAAAATCTTACACTGCTGTGATAAGATAATGTAAAGACTAATTACTCCATTAAAGATCTCCCTCTAACCTGAATTTTGTTTGCTTATTTTCATCTTTCAGTCATTTTTTATTAGGCTGTTCTAGAATTAAGAGACATTTGTTATTTACTACATTGGTTTTTTTGCCTTATGGCATTTAACAGCTTCAAGTCACCCTTTCTTTTCTGTTTGAATTATAGTCTCTCTTTCCCGAGATATGCTTTTCAGTCCTTTATTCATTCTTGCAGTTCTTCTGGATGTTGGGCCTTTAAACGTAATATCATTGAAATGTGTGTTGTGTGTATATATGTTTGGTTTGTCAAAAAAGTTGGATCATTTTTAGTCTTTTTTTTTAAATCCTACCAGTCATAATTTTGTCTATGACATAACTCAGAACCAAGTTAGCACAAGATGAAAAAGTCATGATTCTGCAGTGACAGTCATATTTGAGACTACTTGGTGATTTTACTTCATTTGAACTACGCCATGGAATTTTGTACTATTTTAATTTCACAATTATAATGTCACATGGCACCAATTCAGAAATCTTCTTTAAGTCGGTACTTTGTCTTTCACAACCAAATTTCTAATATCATTTTAAATTTCCTGTTAATTGGACAATTCTTTACTTTTCATAAAAATACTGACCATAATATACCATCTCCGTGATTTAAAATCTTGCACAAATAGCTTTATTGGTTATTGAAATAACTTCAAAATATTATGGATGTTACGGTCTCCCCTGTATTTTAAGAAGTTTCCCAAATTTTTCTTGAGTTGTACATCTCCTGTATATTGCAAGCAAGATTTTTCTGATGCAGTTGTGACCAACAGCAGGGATTTGCTTGTGAAGGGGCTGAGTTCATCTTTGCAAGAAATAGAGAGCCTGATGGAGTTCCTGCAGTTCATACTTGTAGCTTAGCCTGAAACTCGGCTACGTATATTGGTGGGAAACCATTGCAGCTTTCCCTGTGTAAATGCCCTCAAACCTCTGAAGAATGTTTACTTCGACCACGTAAGTATGTTGATGTGTCTCAGGTTAAGCAAGGATGTTGTTTCAGCTAAAACTGATCAGTCCAAACTACAGCTGATGCACATGTTTAGATCAGGTTTCATTGTCCAATGCTGCATTTCTGCAAGCTTCAGTCTTGGTGATTCTTAGCTTGCAAGCATCTAAGTCACAGCTTTCTCCATTTGATTAGGTTTTTCGGAGCTCACTTTATCCACCAGACTATCAGTCTCGCTTAGACATCGTTCGTGCAAATTCCAAGTCCCCCCTGCAAAGAACTGGCTCCTCAAAATCTTCACTGAGAACAGCACAGGTAAGAAAAGAATTACATACTAAATCACTGTATTAAAGCTCTACTTAAGATAATCTTTTAGCTAATACACATGGATCCACTGCCTTTACTCAGTTCAGGACTGTCAGAAAGGTAAAGAAACTTTCAATGGCATAAATATCATATTAAGCTCTTGATAATGCAGCTTTATCATTGAAGGGGAAAAAACCCTCAGCTTTTAAAGCTGTGTTGCTTACTTTTGACAAATGCCATTTCCAGCAATACTTGGTCTTCCATCAACAAACTGTGGCATCTTGCAGAGAAGAGACCTAGGAGCTTATTTGAGAGAGTACTGACATTCTTAAAATACACTTGCATATTCTTAGTATTGAGAGTGTGGACTCTCCACCAGATCCTAATTCAGACTAGTGATACCTTCTAGCAGCAGAGCAAACCCATGACCAACAGACCTCTCCTTTATACTCTGAAAATCCACAGCAGGTGAGGAAAAGGATAAAAATGAGTGAATCAGTTGAAGACAGTGCTACTCTTTTTGGACCAGCTACCTTGCAAATATCTTTGCCACTTGTTTACAGCAGTAAACTTGCAGACATTGCAAAATGGCTAAATTATTTTTAATTTATTGCAACTGTAACCCTGTAACTACAATGATTCTTACCAGTGTTTCAGTTAAAGACAAAGCCACATTTAAAATGTATGTATCTTACTTTTCTTTTTTGAAGAGAATCATGCATTGGTATTGTAGTAAGGAAAACTTCTTGACTTCATACACACTTTACACCTTCTCTGCTCTCAACACAGAATGGATCAATTGTTACAGCTGAGCTGTTCTGTTGTGGAAAGTATGAATTGTGTCATCTGAAGAGATACAACCTAGTGATTCAGTGCATGAAATACTACCTTGACTGAGTAACTTGCCAGTCCTCTCTATCACTCAAGCAGATTTCATGTTCAAGCTACTTCATAAAATGTAAGAGAGAAAAAACACAAAACAACAGAAATCTGAGTGTGTGTACACTGTGATTTCTCCGAGAATTGGAGTGGAACTCCATTTTGACTGATTTGCAAGTTAACCTTTCTCTCTTCCTAGACCACTCTCCTAATTGTAACTTTAGGTGTTAGTGTTCTCATAATCTCTCACTTACCTGAAAAGAACAAGAAGTCATCTAGACCTAGAGGGAAACTGCAATGCAATTCAAAATAATGTCATCTTCCTTGGCTGTGCAGTGTATCTGCAGAGGAGGACCATATGGCAGAAGAAAGGGGTGGAACACCCTACTAATGCAGTCACCATAGTGCAGCGCAGAAAGAGCAGCCTGTTCCACACATCCCCCATGTTGCCCTTCCTGATTCTGCAAATAGCTGGTGCTGAATGACACTAAAGGCTCTAATCTCTGGAACCACCAAACATCTCATGAAAAAAAAAAATGCTGTATTCAGAAAAACCTTCAGGTGACTTGTTTTATCTTTTCTGTGGATCTTTCACTCTGAAATTTTTGACAAATCTAGTTTCCTGCTGCAGAGTAATCCTTTACTGACTGTAATACAGTACTTTATGATTTCCAATGTAAAGCAGTATAAATAATGTGGTAAGCAGAATCACACAGCCCAAGTCTGTGGGGCAGGGGAGGACAGACACACACACACAAACACTAACCTGTAGGTGGGGAACAGTGTGGGAAGTCACTGCATACCAGATGGAATAAACTGTGCCAGTAAAACAATTCAGGTCTTTTCACAGGATTTAACATATACCATCGGTGGACTAACTTTCTGTATTATCTGTATGTTAAAGTACTCCTTGAGCTTGATTCATTTTTTCACAAAGAGCTACATTCTTTATTTTACAACATTTTACTTGGCAATTTATCCTCAGTGTTTTTGGTTTACCGATTCAGGCTGGTGTATCTTATATTTTACAATGATAGCAAAACAGAATGACCTTTTCCAGGTATTTTAAATCAAACTTAACTATGCAAGTTTTATCTACATGCATTAAATATAACAAACTTTTGCACTGATACTCTGTAGGACAGCTAAGTATCGTTTTAACCATTACTGAAAATGTCTGCATCCGAATGTTCCAACACTAAGACATGGAGAGAATTGCCATGCTCCTGTAATAGCATCTGCAGTGAAACATGGAGCTGAACTGCTTAAGCAAGGACAGTCATCACCTACATGCAACTCATAGAATTAATTTTTACATAAAATTATTTATGATCAACAAATTATCATATTCCTTTTTTTGCATTAAGTTATGAAAAATTAGATTTCAATACTGGTATGTTTTCATTCTTTGGCACAATAACTTGGATTTAAACTGCTTAATTTATTTTCTCACTTTCCTTCCCTGATCCAGTTTGGTTCATAGGGATAGCCATCTTAGCACCACCAGTGATAATATTTAATATACTATTTAGGTAATTGCTGCATGGTCAGAGGTATTTGAGTAGGGAGCAGAAAAAAGCCATAAAGCCAAAACACTTCTTTTTTCCAGAAAGGGGAAGGGGGAGCTTTTCTTCAGAAATATGATGCAAGTTCTGCTGAAGAATTTCAGATGCTCTGAAGTAGAAAAAAAACCTTGGAAAATTAGTCTATCCCACTGAAATGAAGCTATCTTAACAGGCTCAATCTGCAGCATTCCTTAATCTCCAATTACAAATCAGTGCCATTGTCTTTTTCTTCTTTCACAGAGTGAGAGACTGCTGCTTTAGACATTTCAACTCAAGTTAACCCAGTTTCACCCAATGATTAACTCCATTTTCTGTTGTGTTCAGGAATTTGTAAGCAAGTATTTGCTTCAAGCTAAATTACGTACTTTGTGAGCACCAACAATACTAAGGATTTTTCTGCTTTCAGAAGTTCAGTGACTACGGTTTTCTTTATGCACACACAAAAAAACTTACATTACATACATGGCTGTATGAATTATAACATCTCAGAAGTCAATTTAATAATGAGCATTTTAAGGACTTTTTAAATAGGGGGCTGCTTAAAAAAAAAGACAAGCTTTGTCTTCAGTACGGAAGTTTTATTATATCACTGTATGTGAGAAGACACAGAAAATATAACCAAAATTAGAGCTGCAGATGCCCTTAAGAGAACTACAGAACCTGAAATAATTTTTCAAAAGCATTCCAGATGACTTGGATAACTGTCTTCAATGTTCTCTTTCTCATGAGGAAAGGAAAAAAAAACCTCATATATCCTTTAAATTGTAAATGTTGCAGTGTCTGTGAAGAATCTATCTTCAATAGGAATTAGATTGAGCCCTCATTAGAAAAAAGTACAGGCTGCAGAATCTGTCAAATGAGATGAAAGCTTGGCAGCTGGCACTTGTTTTTGAAGTCTGATGAACCAAAAAGAGGAGTCACTCTAAAGGCAAGCTCCGACAGGCAGGGAAAGAACTTCATCTATAAATCAAAGTTCCTTTACTAAGTTTGTCTAATTCATTCTTGAAAAAAAAATAAGTAAAAAGCTTAGAGCAGCATAGTTTTGAGCTTTTAACTGAAGAGGTCTGATGTCTTCAAGATAAGATTAGGCCCTAATACTCATCTTCAGCCTGCTGTTTCAACAGCCAACCCAGGAAAAATCTGATTTGCATCTTGTTGATTTTTAGCATTAATTGGATCAAAATAGCATTTTCCCTATCCTATAATAGTTGTCAAGGACTATCTGGATTTTTTTAGCTTTTAAAAATCATTATAGTATTTTTATTCTGTGTCATGTATTTTTCCATTGGCATGCATGTTATGAAGGGTTAATAAATAAACAACTTACCCCCTCCCCCCAATGAAAACCCTACAAACATTTAGACTGAAAATGCCAGTGGAGAATTGGTTTTTTGTTTGCAGAGAACAAACAGTTGATATCCATTTGTTGGATTTTTGTTTTAGATTTCCCGCAGAATCCTAAGAAAAGATGAAGAGGAGGATGAGGAGGAAGATGAAGATGATGAAGAGGAGGATGAAGAGGATGAATTTGATGTTACTAAGGAAGTGAGATAACAAAGCTGTTATAAGAGGGGGTTTTTTATTAAGGGGGGGAAAAAAACCCTTTACCTAAGGGCTTTTGTATGTTGCATCTAAAATTTCACCGGGGCTATATATTTAAAATTCCAGCAGGAGCACGAATCAGCACTAATTCTAGAGTGCCAGACAACAAATGACTGGTTTCAAAGAATGGAAAAAAATCTGCTGGAAGTGGACCATTTCAGTAGCTAGAAAATTAAATATTTAAATAGATGCCTGTATTATATTTGCATAGATGTTATATTGTAATCACACTTGCTTAAACTTACATGATGAACAGTGTTCCAAAACTGCACTAAGCTTTCAAGCAGTTATGAACATTGTTTTCTTGTTACTTTGCCAATATATTACCTCTCTAGCTATACACCTCTTGAATTTATGAAGTACTCTAGCTGTACCTGTTATAATTGGATTTATACATCCTAAAGTAACTGTAGTAAACAAGAAACTGTTTGCAGCAACAACGTGTTAAGATTTCATTTTGCTCTCCAGCCTGGATGGCAGAAGGCAGGGTGAGGTGTACTTTTTTTCTTATTTTCATTTTCCTCAGGCTTTCATCAGGTTCAGATGACTTTTGATTCCTTTACACATACAGAATGAACAGCCGCAAATAAAGACCTGGCCCAGTATCTTATGTTCAATGCTGCTTTGCTTTTAAATAAAGTGCCTTCATGATAAAAGTAGTGGATATTTTATGTAGTTTATGTTTATTATATTAGTTGACATGCTACACATAGTTCAAATTCCATGTGTTTAGCTACATGATTCAGTTATTGGTTCCATCAAACATACAAGAAATTACACATTTTGAGTGTAATTTCTTATCCTCTTTGGAGACAGTGGTTACATGAGTTCATTTTTTAACAGTGTATGGTGCTACTACACTTTTCACCTCCAGCTGTAGTATCTGCTAAAGAACAAATGCAGAAGAATTTAAACTTATCACTTGGAAAACAATTTTAAGTTATAACAAAATTTTCTTTCAATTACAGAAATAAACCAGGAAGTGCATTTATAATATTGATGCTGCTTTTGTCCACTGATGCAAAGTATGCAATACCTGTTTTGACACGTGAAGAAACAAGTTTTGCCAAAAATTAACGTGATGAAAATAAGTGAAAAGTTCACAATACAGGGTTCTGTTTTAAACCCAGAAAATAATTTTACACCAGCATTACATACCATTGACATTAAATTATGGTTGGCAAGGAGTAAATACCAATGAGCAAAACTTTTTAAAGTATCTAGGTAATTCATTCCCATTTATTTCAGCAATTAAGGCACTTCAGTAGTTGTATCACATCAGAATTCTGGTGATAACCACTTTACCATTTCATACGCAATGAAGTAGTCCGTCTCCAAAAGAGATGGCTAACTTCATAACAATTTCAGGTTTTCATATAATATACATAGACGCAAATAGCAATTATTTGTGTACTATGCCTTGAGAAGGCAACTCTGAAAAAAAGGCAGTTGTGTTTAGATAATTGCCCTCTAAAAGATTAGTAGCTAGGATATAGAAAGAGATTTTTGTTTTCCCCAGCAGCCAAATTCATTCTCCCTATGTCACAAAAAAAGTCAGCTTCAGGAATACAGAAAAACTTCCAGAAAAGAAGCACAGTGTTGGACAGCTTTGTCCTGCATGCATGATGTCTTAAGTTTGCATGTTGCACAGAAATTGTGACCTTGAAACTATAGATGAAAAGTCCCTGATTAAAATACTACACAGCCAGAATAATAATTTAGGATGTTATTAAAGAATTAAATACTACTTTAAGATACTTCTGCAAAGGATTTTCTCATGGTACAAGTGCACACTGCAAGACTGACTTGCAGTTATTCCATTCACTCATTTGTATTTTATTACTGGCACCTAGATGATGCAGGCTTGTGTCCATTCTTGCCTAGACTGTTTTGCCTCTCTGTTGAACACACTGGCACATTCCTTTAGGATTAATGGTGCTCATCAGACTGTCCTCTTAGACCTTCCCCAAATGCCTCAAGCTGCTTTCGTAAGTGATCACTATTTCTAGTTTTTGATAACAGAAACTGTTCTCCTTTACATCAGAATTTTTGGACAATGGTAGCAAAAGCAACTTCAGAGAAGGCATAGCTAAGGAAACTTGCTATGTTTTAGATCAAGATCACAAACTGTAGTATTTCATTTGTTACTCCTTACTATATGGATGGTACTTAAAAAGGAAGAACAGTATTTCAAGCCGTGTAGTTATAGACAGTCTCTGATTTGTCCTTTGTACTGGAAATACAGTGCCTCCTAATCACTAAACATCTGATGTTATAAAACCCTACTGTCAGGAAATGCTGTCATTGCACCATGCCCCTGTACCATCTATTCAGGCAGAATCAGAATATAATGTCCAGTCTGGAGAGGCAGGGGGAAATCGAGACAGACACAGACAGACAGACCCAAAACACCAACCAGATAACAGCTATAAACTAAGAATCAACTGTCCTATTAACCTTATTATTTACCTGATGTACTGGCATCCCTTCCCAAGTTTCCTATGCTTCAGTGCATCTGTACATACTTTGAGATACAGCTTTTTATAGACCTTGAAAAAATAATCTTTTTTTTGGTCTATCAATCAAACATTTCAGATTAACCTAAAGTAGTCATAAACTCTAATCTGGCTTTAAATGAAATACAAATCAGCTACACAGCAAACAAAAGACCATTTTGAAATGCCTTAATTATGACCTCTGCCATTACAAACTTTATGATACTTTTTGTATGTTCACTAAGGGGGAAAAAAGTTTACCATCCCAAAAACTAATGGTATCTTACCAGCAATTACTCTTAACCTTTCCTGAAAATAGATGATGTTTTCCCTAAAAGATAATCTCACACTTTACTGGCAAAACAACTTACTAAACTCTCTTACCTTTCCAGCCTCCAAGTTTGAAATCTACTGTGTAGTAGCTAGAAGCGCTTTAGGATCAACAAATCATCTACAACTGATTAACTGGAGAAGTTAGTTGTATTCACATTTTCAACACAGCTTAGTAGTAAAGATACCAGCTTACAAAAATAGTCACAATGAAGTTTTCAACATGATGATAAGGTCAGGGAGGTTTATTTTGAGGATTCTATTATTTTCCCTGCAACATCTTCTGGCTCCTTTATCTCTTCTACAGTAGCTATTAAATAAAGCACAAAATCATTGGGTTTTAATTCCTTTTAAGTTCTGAGAAGGATTCAAAACTGTATGATTCTGAAGCCAATTCCTACCAGACAGCAAAAACCAGTATGCTAAGTGTTCAGAATTTGAAAACTTGGCCATTACGTTTCTTTGCTCAGAGGAATCTACATGTACAGACCATGCATTATCATTCAAAAAGCTTTCTTCTTGGCACCTAAAACACAGAACAAATAATATGCAGAAGAAATAAAGCTACACTAACCTTCTAAAAATTACAGAACAAAAAATTCCATTCATTTTGTTCGCTTGTACCAAACAGTTGGTATGGAAGTTTTGCAATCATGATGATGACTTTATATAAAGTAATTAAGGTTTGACCACACGTGAGGAGGGATCATTCACTTGAAAGGCTGCCCAGACAGCTCTGTCCTTAAAGCTATTAAAGATGCAATGGACAAGGCCTTGAGAAGCCCGTTCTAGTCAAAACTGCTTTGAGGAGATTGGAATAGAAACCTCCCTACTTCATGAATTTAGGAATTTTTGGTATTGCCCAAGCAAAGGTTAGAAGTTTTCACTGCCAAGCTGCAACTTTGTTGTCTCAGTTTGAAGGGACTGAGATTTAATTCTTTAGTCCTACAGATACTATCTTCCACAGTTGCAATGTCAACGGAAGTCCTCACCCATGCAACCGAAGTTTCCTACTAAAGCCTAACTTTCGAAGACACAGCTTTTCCAAGCTACCTTTTATTTCTTCCTGAAATTTAAATATGCTGGTACCAAACCAATGAAAACAACACGTTCTAAATGCTGACATTAGCATTTACTTTATTACGTAAGAAAATAACATAGTTGGTTGTCAGCTTGGTTGCCAGTGACAGATGTTAGTTAAAACTAATCAGAGACTGACCTGGAATGCATCCAGACATCATTAGCCATTTAGTATTCATATTATGCAGCATGTGAAGATGAAACAGAACCACTGAAGTCAGAATTCTTGATCTAATTCCAACATTCATTTTCTGCCTCAAGGTATTACAGTGCATGAGAAAAAAGTCTGTCTAACTGATGAATACAGCCTCTGCAATCTCTGTAAACTACCCATCCTTTGCTGTGTTGACAAACTACCAGTTCACTCTTTCCAGAGGAAGCAGCCAGCATCATACTCACCAAGACCCAGATCTGCCGAGCATAATAGCTGAGATCATTAACTATACAAGTTTTAAATATAAGACACACATTTAAATGGCAATTTCCTTTTTATTTTAAAAAAGTTGCAAAGCCAGCTAATGAGAACAGGAAGCTCTTAAACAGGAGTGCCTGCAAACACATGAAACCGAATAAAACCTGAAGAGTTTACACAGAAAGAAACAAAAAAAAATCAGTACTTTTAAAATTTTTATTAAGCTAACCTCAGTAAAAAGTGTCATTTACTAATGCAGGTAGCACTGAAAATCTTCTATTTGAACCATTTGTGGGGTCAGTCGACCAGCACTTACGTTTTTATTTGATGCAAAGACATAAGACTGGAATTAATCTAAAAAAAAAAAAATAAACCCAAAGCATTACAACTCCATCCCTTTATACCTTGATGTATGACATTCAGTGTCCTACGGACATTTCAACCAAGAGCTAAACAACTGAACTGGGTATTATTTACAACCGTTGATGGAAACTGTTTCTTTTGCATCTTCCAGTAATTAAAGTTAAAATAACCGTCAATACTGTCAAACCTAGAATGTGTTACTAGAGCATCTTATCCTCCTTTACAGCAAACTCAACTTAACTTTCCGTGGACCAATGGGCCTATCATTCAGTTCATTAATAGCAGCCATAGCTTCCTCATAGTTTGTCATAGCAACGATGGCATCACCAGAAGGTAATCCTTGCTCATTGTACTGCACAGAAACTGACTCAGGTATCACTCTGTAGCCATAGAAAAAATCCAGAATCTCATTAGGAGTAGCTTTAAAAGGTAAATTTTTCAATAGAATAGGAACAACACGTTGAGAACCACCACTGAAATTTGGATCTGGCATAAATCTTCCTTCAGGAAAATTTCCCATTTTATTATTCCCAAACTCCATTCTGCCAAAATGTTCACTGTCACCACCAAAATCCATGAGGGGTGGTGGACCCCTAAAATCCTTAGGAGGGCACATGAAGTCCTCAGGGGGATGTCTAAATTCAGAATGATGCCTGAAGTTCCCAGGGGGACCAAATGAATGCATGGGTGGCCCTTGTGGTGGCCCAGATGGTGAACCAACTGGACGGGAGAGGTCACCTCTGTCATACGGATGTGAATGACCATGCATTTCATTTGGTGCAGATAATGATGCAGGTACACCAAACTTCTCCATCTGATCTTGAGATATAAGTCTTATTAATACTTCTGTTCCCAAAAATGTTTGGCGATTTAAATTTTCTGCTTTCATGGCTTGTTCTTCAGATTTAAACTTCACTAGCGCTTCTCCCAGTCCAACTCCTTTTTCATCATAGAGCAAGTAAATATCATCTTCATCAATATCAAATCTTGCAAAGAACTTTTGCACTTCAATTTTTGACACATCAAATGGAAAATTCCTTACATAAACACAAGTCTTAGGGCTGGAATGACCTTCCCGGTAACTTTTTTCTGATATGGCCTGTCCAAGATGATCTCTGTCCGGTGATCTTTTCCTCTCACAAGAGTCAATTATTTTCAACATTGACTTCCTTGAAATTGGAAAAATGTACACAGGACGATTGAGAAGAACCTTTCTATGACATTCCAAAGCAGCCTGATATTCTCTCTCACTCCTTAACACCACAAAGGCATCTCTAGTCCTTTTCTGATGCTTATCTGTTAGAATCTTGATCTGTTTGCTGTGTATATCCAGATCAGGAAAAAAATCTCTCAAATCTCTCTTCTCCACATTAAAAGATAGATTTCTTAAGTGTATGTAATATTCCTGGCTGGGAGATGAACGAGAATGTGTTCTTTGTCTCCTTGGTGATCTTGAACGAGAATGCTTCCTTGAATGCACGTAGCCCGAACTTCTTGGAGAATGGTCTTCGCACAAAAAGGGATCCATTTCATCTGGCATGTCTATCCTCCCACCGCATTCAATCCACCGTTCCTCTGTAGTTGGACTAATTTCTATAAACCTCTGACCCATGTATTGTCTATGACGTTTAAGTCCTTCTAAGGCATCACCAGGTGTAGCACATTTTACCAAGCAATCACCATTATTTAAACCATTGCGGTGCTTTATCAGAATCACTCCATCCACACATATCCCCGAAAGGAAAGCACGTACTTCAATTTCTGTTGCAGAGTAAGGTATACCACGTAGAAATAAGTAACGATCATCTGGGTTAAATGGGTGAGAATCCTTTCTTAACTGATAGTTTGACTTAGGTATACCCATATCACCGTATCTTGTGCCGTTGGTATGGAAACCAGCCTCCAGGCGATTTGGTGGCCCGTAACTAGGTTTTCTTATTCCTTTTGGAGAAGCTGTAACTAAATGTGGTATATCTCCAACACCTGATGTACTAGAACCATTAGTACCTGTTCTTCTAGAGCTAGACATAGTTTCTCGTCCCCCACGGTCAAATCGTTTCCGGCTCATTTCTATGGTATTCTGCATCTCTGCCTTGCTGCTGAGAAAGAGCTCTATGCGCGAGTCCTTGATAAACCCTCCCGAACAGCTCATGGCACGCCGTGCATCTTCATCTGTTGCAAATATAATAAAAGCCTCCCCAATCTCTCCTCCAATAATATGCACACCTCCATCAGGAATATTCAATCCCAAGAAGAAACGACGAATATCTGGAGGACCCGCAACAACAGGAAGCCCCTGTAAACGGATGACTACAGCCATGCTGAGCTCAACCCACAGCAAAAATCACCTGCAGACAAAAAGGTACACATGATAGCACGTCTTTAGTACTCAGCTATTACAGTATCTTATCACTTAAGAAGCTAGAGCCTTTTTAATGAATGCCCTTGTCTCATCAAGAGAGAAGGTATCAACCCACAAGTTCACGAGAACAAGGTTAAAACACAATTCACTGAATGTTGATTAATCAGAACAATTAGCTACTCCACCGGCACACGTGCACCAATCTATCAATATTCCCTACCCTAAGGGCAACAAAAGCCATCTAAGTCACTCCTCACCATCCACAATACCTAAAGAACACCTCAGGTCTTTCACGGCATAGCTACTATACGCCAGAGATCTCTGCCCACATCTAAGGAACAAAAAAAATCTGGTTTACTTTTGAACAGGACACTAGTTGGTAAAAGGAGAAAGGAAAAAGAATAACTATGTCACTGGAAAATGAAGTAATTCACAAACAGTGGTGACTTTATTGCTTTGACAAGTTGCTCTACCCAGTGATCAGTTCTGTTCAATAATGTATGTTTTCTCAGCATTCAAAAATGTTGTCTCTTTGGCGTAGTCAGAGTATTAACTGCAGCGGCCAAAAGCATATCCTAGTTGCCAGCCACAAGTCTGTGAGGAAAAAAGGCTGTGTATGATCTTGTCACAATACTCAGTCAGAAGTGTTAAGCTTTTAGCAGCTTACCTGTTTCTGCTTTGGAGACCTGATAAATTCTGTAAAATCAACTTAACTGTGGAAAGAAAACGAAACATAATTAATGGCTGATACCTGTACTTTGCTTTACACACTGTGCTACACTGCTGCAGCCCATCCATAGCAGTGGCTAATACTAAAGCCAAGCATGTTATTGAACCCATGTGAAGAACTCCTTCCATGTTCCAAGATGCCACGCACTGCATCTTTTTGTTTCCATTTTAGAAGCAAAAGAAATTCAGAATTTAAGTTGACTTCTGGAAACGATGAAAATACGATGAGATAACTTGGTCATCAATTGTGCCACACTGAACTGTTGCAATGAAACAGACTGACAGTGTATCGAGGGAACAGTTCTCCACTGAGTTCTTGAAAGGTGCTTAGGTCCATCTCAGGATTACATGACATGTCCATTCTTCTGAAATCCACCTGGTTTCAAACTTCACAACAAGAGTATGCTCTCACCAGCCCAGCGCTGCACTTAACGTACACAGTGAAGACCATCAAATGAAAGAGCAAAAATATCCAACAAGGAGAAACTTCAGAAAGTATCTGAATTTACAAAGCCAACTTCAGTATTTTCCCTATATCCTTACTCTACTGCCTTTCAAACATAAGAACAAGAAAAGCTTCAATACACTGACTTAACACACCCTGATTTTCAACATTTTCTAACATCACACAATAACTAGCACAATATTCTCAGAACAAACACAAGCCTCTGTAGCAAATTACTGCATCCCTTTAAAACAAACACAACCCAACACTGAGCATTTGAGAACACTCCTCCTACAAATCTTGCTCTATAAAGCACTAGATCCTGATGACAAGTTATCTATCAACAACCGTAACTGTCACTCCACCTGAACTTAGCTAAACAAGAGCAAAGCTCAAATTCTGTCGCTAATGGATGCCACGTCACTTCTGCACCAGTACTCTGTAAGCACAACAAACTGAAAACAACTGCCCATTTAGAAACTTCTCTAAAGACCATCTGTTCTCTGTACTTCTGTGGTGAATTGACCCCAGCCAGCAGCCAAGCACCCACACAGCCGATTGTTCGCTCCTCGTCCCCATCAGCAGGATGGGAAAGAACAAAGTCGAGAAAACTTGTGGGTCAAGATGAAGACAGTTTCATCAGTGGAAAGAAAAATGCAAAACAAGGAAATCATTCACCACCTCCCACAGGCTGACTGATGTCCAGCCTTCCTCCAAATAACAACTGCCTTGGGAGCCAAGAAAAAATCCCCTCAAAGAAACCAAAACCATCAAAATACTTCTTCCTCTACCTCAGTTTTTGTTGCCCAGCATGACGTTACATGTCACAGAATATCCTTTCGATGAGTTTGGTCAGCTGTCCCAGCCATGTTCCCTCCCAGCTTCTCACCTACTCTGAGCACACTCACTGGAAGTACAGAGTAGGGAAAATAGATAAAGCCTTGATACTGTGCAAGTGCTGTTCAGCCACAGCCAAAACACCGATGTGTTGTCAGTGTTGTTTTAGCCACAAATCCGAACTGAACTGTATGGGCTGCTGTTTAGAACGTTAACTCCATCCCAGCCAGACCCAGAACACTTTACAACGTGTCTTCTCAACAGATGCAATGGCAGTGCCAAAAAGCACGGAGAATTCAAGGGCAGAATTTTCATACAGCACCTTCGAGTCTTGAAAAAGCAAATCCGCTGCCCTGCTACTTCATGATGTGTTTAATCTGTAGTACTTCTGGACTCACAACTCCGCTTTCTTATCCCAATTTTTAAACATCATTCACAACAGCTCTCCTCCATAATTCTTCGGTGATAAACAGCAAGTTCTCCACGATGCACCAGGGGGGATACAATACACAACCTTCAGTGGTGAAAACCAGACACAGTGATTCCAGATCATAATGCAATCTCTAAGAAGTCCATAAACAAATGCAAGTTGAAATAATAGCTCTTACTGACTGTATAGAAAACAATCACGCATGGGTAGAAAGCACAAACAAGCCATCCAACAATTTAAAGTGCACAACCAAAAAGAGCTGACTTGTCATGAAAAGTAAGAGCAATTCATTAACTGAACAAGGACTTCAGAGAGCAAGGATTTGGAGAATAAATAGACAACTTCATGCCACAACTTAAAAGCACAGAAGTGTACACAGTTTTATGAAATTTTATATATGAGCAAAACTGGCTAGAAAACAGTACAATACCTATTCTTCCACATTCTCGGGAAATTCCAAACATCATTAAAGCCATTAAAATAATCCACAACTTGTAAGCACAGCAGGAAACTAAGTCTGCACTAGACCGGTATTTTTATCAGAACACTGAAAGATTACACAGACTGCAAGCTAGAAAGAACACCC
>VZTG01000655.1:124778-210918 GCA_013397845.1 Melanocharis versteri | reverse complement strand
GGGCGCAAAGCGCAGCGGCCCCGTGACCCCGCCCCCTCCGCTGCGGCCGCGCGTGCGCGGGCCGCGCACCCCCCGTCGGGTAGTGCGCATGCGCCGTCCCCCTCTGGGGGTGGGTCTGCGGTGCCCGTCT
Organism: Melanocharis versteri; assembly: GCA_013397845.1. Lineage (NCBI taxonomy): Eukaryota > Metazoa > Chordata > Aves > Passeriformes > Melanocharitidae > Melanocharis > Melanocharis versteri. The sequence continues at coordinate 210,788 of VZTG01000655.1, read as the reverse complement.
AAGGGGCTCTGAGGGCGCTGTGTAATCAATCATAGGTGTGTNGGGGCGCAAAGCGCAGCGGCCCCGTGACCCCGCCCCCTCCGCTGCGGCCGCGCGTGCGCGGGCCGCGCACCCCCCGTCGGGTAGTGAGCATGCGCCGTCCCCCTCTGGGGGTGGGTCTGCGGTGCCCGTCTAAGGGGCTCTGCGNCTGAAAACAACTGCCCATTTAGAAACTTCTCTAAAGACCATCTGTTCTCTGTACTTCTGTGGTGAATTGACCCCAGCCAGCAGCCAAGCACCCACACAGCCGATTGTTCGCTCCTCGTCCCCATCAGCAGGATGGGAAAGAACAAAGTCGAGAAAACTTGTGGGTCAAGATGAAGACAGTTTCATCAGTGGAAAGAAAAATGCAAAACAAGGAAATCATTCACCACCTCCCACAGGCTGACTGATGTCCAGCCTTCCTCCAAATAACAACTGCCTTGGGAGCCAAGAAAAAATCCCCTCAAAGAAACCAAAACCATCAAAATACTTCTTCCTCTACCTCAGTTTTTGTTGCCCAGCATGACGTTACATGTCACAGAATATCCTTTCGATGAGTTTGGTCAGCTGTCCCAGCCATGTTCCCTCCCAGCTTCTCACCTACTCTGAGCACACTCACTGGAAGTACAGAGTAGGGAAAATAGATAAAGCCTTGATACTGTGCAAGTGCTGTTCAGCCACAGCCAAAACACCGATGTGTTGTCAGTGTTGTTTTAGCCACAAATCCGAACTGAACTGTATGGGCTGCTGTTTAGAACGTTAACTCCATCCCAGCCAGACCCAGAACACTTTACAACGTGTCTTCTCAACAGATGCAATGGCAGTGCCAAAAAGCACGGAGAATTCAAGGGCAGAATTTTCATACAGCACCTTCGAGTCTTGAAAAAGCAAATCCGCTGCCCTGCTACTTCATGATGTGTTTAATCTGTAGTACTTCTGGACTCACAACTCCGCTTTCTTATCCCAATTTTTAAACATCATTCACAACAGCTCTCCTCCATAATTCTTCGGTGATAAACAGCAAGTTCTCCACGATGCACCAGGGGGGATACAATACACAACCTTCAGTGGTGAAAACCAGACACAGTGATTCCAGATCATAATGCAATCTCTAAGAAGTCCATAAACAAATGCAAGTTGAAATAATAGCTCTTACTGACTGTATAGAAAACAATCACGCATGGGTAGAAAGCACAAACAAGCCATCCAACAATTTAAAGTGCACAACCAAAAAGAGCTGACTTGTCATGAAAAGTAAGAGCAATTCATTAACTGAACAAGGACTTCAGAGAGCAAGGATTTGGAGAATAAATAGACAACTTCATGCCACAACTTAAAAGCACAGAAGTGTACACAGTTTTATGAAATTTTATATATGAGCAAAACTGGCTAGAAAACAGTACAATACCTATTCTTCCACATTCTCGGGAAATTCCAAACATCATTAAAGCCATTAAAATAATCCACAACTTGTAAGCACAGCAGGAAACTAAGTCTGCACTAGACCGGTATTTTTATCAGAACACTGAAAGATTACACAGACTGCAAGCTAGAAAGAACACCCACAGAAACACCCCGACTACGAAACTGGACCAGTACAGAATAACCAGCGGAACAGGGGAAGCCTTCTTATTCTGTTCTTCAACATAAGCCTTAATAGAGGAAGCAGGCTGCTGCTAACAGCAGTTTTCACAGTGCTGAAGGAAAACGCGAGTGAGCTCTGCAGCTGGGCCCGCTACACGGTCGAACGGAGCATGGAACCGCTTCCGAGCAAGTCGCCCCGCCGGCACCAGCGCTGCTGGAGGACCCCGCCGCGGGCGGCGGGGAGGGAACGGGCGACGGGGACGGGCCAACGGGAGGCAGCCCCGCGCCGCGGCCCGCCAGAGCCGCCGGTGCTCCGCCCCCACGAAAAAGCCCGCCTGCTTCCCGGCACCGGGACAGGGCTGAGGAAGGCACCGGCAGCGGGGAAGGGGGGTGGGAAGCCCAGGGACACGAGGAGGCCGGGGCACACGGAGCGGCCGCGCAGCGGTTCCGCGAGGGTCGGGCAACCGAGAACCGGCAAACTCCGCGGCGCCCTCGGCCACACGCCGCACCCCAGGGAGGCGTGCTGTGTCCCTCACGCCATCCATCCATCCATCCACGCACCCACCGGACACGCCGCTCGGACGGGCCCCGCAGCTCCCGGCACGGCTCCGCCAAGATGGCGCCGCCTCCACTGCCCCCCCAACGCTGAGGGGAAGCTGCGCTGCGCGAGCGCTTCCGGCNAACCCCGTCGGGTAGTGCGCATGCGCCGTCCCCCTGTGGGGGTGGGTCTGTGGTGCCCGTCTAAGGGGCTCATGATTACAGGTCTGCGTAGCGATAGAGCTGTACGGTGATAGAGCCGTGTGTAGAGATCGGTCACACGGGGACCGAGCGCCTCTGCCGTGCCGTGCGCTGTCCTCAGGCCCATTCCCGTTGGTGCCGGCCGTGGCGAGCCTTAGGCACCGCTCTCCGCTGGTTTTCCAGTACCTGCAGACACGATGAGAGAGGAAAGGAAGGCAGGGGTGGAGGAACGGAACAGGAGGAGGAAAGGTTCAAGGTTAAGTAACGGGAAGCGCAGAGGCCGAGTACTTTGGTTGTGCAAGCGAGGTATTTTATCCTAATGTTCATCCTACCTGCCTTCCCTGTCTTTACGTGTTCATATCCTATGCATATTCAGTACTTGCCTGCTCTATTTTACATAGAAGAAAAAATCTGTACTATTTATGGTAGATTCACCTAGCAATGTTGCTGATTTTAGGAGCTCTCAACACAGACACAGTCTCGTTTAGAAAAAAGACATTGTTTATTCTGTGCGGGGTACAAGGTGGAGGTTTCCCCAAATCAAGCACACCAAGCGGCAAAAAGTAACATCTTTACACAAATTTACATAAACTTGAGCCTGGGGACAGACAATTTGACTTGAAAACATCAACTCAACCTTTAAACACTTGTTGAACCAACGAAATAAATCTATTGAGAAATAAAACATGCTAATGTCGAAAACCATAATAGTTAAGCAATTAGCACGCAGGAGGGGGACAATGAGAAATAATTAAAATCCAGGACACAGCGTCTTGCAAAGTTTTGGTAATGAGGGAATGAGACAAAAGGCAACGGGCAGAAACATGCACAGAAAGTTCCACCTGAGCGTGAAGAACTTTACTGGGCGGGTGCACTAGAAAGGACTGCCCAGAGGAGCTGTGGAGTCTCCCCCACTGGAGATACTCAGGAACCATCTGGACACAATCCTGTGCCATGTGCTCTGGGATAGCCCTGCTCGAGCAGGGAGGTTGGACCAGATGACCACTGTGCTCCCTTCCAGCCTTGTCGATTCTGTGGAATGTGAACACGACTGTGCTGACAAAGGTGTAAAAGGTAACGGGGAATTAACTTTGGCTGCGCATCCATTGCTCTAGGCATTTTGTGTTTTCACCTTGTTACCACTTTCCTCTCTGGGGAGAAATTACAAACAGGAGTTACAGTTCTATGATACACTGTGCACCAGTTCTAAAGACTAGATACCGGAAAGTGCTAACCGGNCGCCGGCGGTGAGCGGTGGGGGAGGCGGGGCTCGGGCGGATCCGCGCTGAAGCCGCCCCCAGCAGCGGGAGATGCGCGGTCAGGCTCAGGCTGTGGCGGTAAAACAGCAGCCTTCGGGCAGCTCTGGAAAAGCCGCGAAAGGGCCGGGGTGCCGCAAAGACCTAAGAGGCCCCAGCACAGATGTGATGTATCTGAGATACAGCTCAGAGAAATGACTGTACACGTTTTAAAAGAATCTTTCTTTCTTCAAGCGTTATAGGTATTTGCATTTTCATCTGTAAAATTCCACAGGACGCTGGTTTTGTGTTCTCGAACACTTCTGTAACTTGAAACTCCTTGTCAAAATTTGAATCTCCAAGAAACCGAGTGTCTGAGATCCTCAGGCTGTGCTCATGCTTGTCCAAGTCCCTCGCGGGAGCTTGGAGCAGACACAACACAGCCTGACAGTACTAAATGGAAAATACAGATAGTTGGCTGCTTTCTGTAGGGCATAAGGAGGTATTAAAGGGTTCGTCTTTTATAAATAGACAGTCCAGCAAGAGTGGGAGTTCCCTGTTGTGTGTACAGATTTGGCACTAAGACCCAACAGCATCTCTCTTCAGAACTGGTACCTCAGTCAGAAGCAGTGATGTGCAGGGCTGTGTTCCCAGCTGCTGCGTAAAAGGTGGTCGCCTTTTCCACTGCCACCATGGTGCCCTAAAGAGTAATCCCACAGTTCACTTACTGGAAAAAAATACACTGTTTTCAGATCCCCTAATAATGTGGGTGTCTAGATTCATAACTCCCTTTTAGGCTGAATCCTCCTCTAAATCAAGGGCTTCAAGGAGAGGAAAATTCCAAGGGGAGGTCAAGGGTTTATTTTTTCCTGCAGATCTGACTGGAGCAGTGTAGGTAGGTGCCACTCAGTGCTGTTTGCACCTTGACTGAATTCCACTTGTGATTGCCTATAGACTCCCCTGCTAGCTCATGCCTCTGGATTCTGCTTTCAAGTGACATGCCTAAAGATCTAGGTATTGTCACTGTGAGTGTCACAACTCAACCTTTTCGTTGATCTAATCCAATTGGGCTTTTTCTTCTTTAGAATTAAGTAGGAATGGTTGATCACTTTGACAAATGTTTCTGTACAGCTGGTCTCATTAGAACGTACTTTAAGGTTATAAAATTTTTCGCAGAATTTGACATTATTTTTGCCTGCTAAGTTCTGTAAGCTTAAATTATAAAAACAGTTTATTAGTACATATAATCGATTTTGGTTTGTGGTATGTGTTTAAAATTACAGAGGCAAGTTCATGACAGTGAGACTGAAAAAGTTTCTAAAAAAAATCCGTTGTTGAGTACTAGCACATTGGCATTATACTGTGCCATGAAAGTAGTGTTTAATTTCATACAAAATGTTACGTTTGTTCTGTTCACTCACTGAAAACCATTCAATATAAACCTTGATCCCCATGCACAATTTTAAAAGCCTTGAGTTTAAAACAGCTTTCCATACAACAGTTATGTGAGAAACAGACTTACAAGCTAGAACTTTAGTAAAATGATATTGAACATTTATTAGTAGAACAAAGGCAAACAGCGCTGGGTGCTTAGCAGCATTTTGCCAGAGGCACGACTTCATTCATTTTACAATGTGCTTAAGTACTTTCTTTAACTGTTACATATTCATCAAGCTCAAAAGAAAATTTACACTTCACACACCCTTCGATTCCTTCCCCCCCCACTTCTTCCGCCCCCACGGCGCCTTCTCTGGTCCTGAATTGTCTCAGGACTGAAGGCAGGAATTCTCCTCTCTCTCAGCTTCAGTTCAGTTTCTTTGGGAGGTGAGAGTCGAGATAACCGGTCTTCCTGGTATGCAAGTGACTCTATCTTCTTTGTTTCTTTTAAGATGCCTTGATCCTTGGCTCGGGAATATATCAATTCAAAAGACATTTTTTTCTATGTATTTATGACTACGTCTCCTAACATATCACAACTATTTCGAGGTCACAATTCACCCTAATCTCATTTCTACTTAGCTATATCTTATCCTAACACTATTTTTACATAATACATTATTTGTAAATGCAAAAGTCAACATTTATCATTTGCTCATTTATCACAAGTTATATTTTGAAAAACCTTTTCATAGGAACACATTTTGGTTTTAGGACTGACTTCATATTGAAAAAATAAAACCTGTATACAAACATATAATGCTGGTGTTGTAGAGAGGAAAGGCTGTGGCAAGGTTTAGGTGGAGAGATTATATCTAATACAGACCAACAGGTAAACTTTAGTTTAATTAAAAAACCCACAAAATACAAGCTCTGGGTCCCTGTTCCACCCTGGTAGATCAGTCAGCCCTGTAACATTCTCCTAAAACGTCTCTGTGCAAACTGTAACATGGGCATTTTTTAAAAAGCAAGATGATTTTCATTCACATCTCACTCAAGTGTTTTATGTGTCTATGTAATAATCCATCTTGATCTCTTGAGAACAATAGGAGTTGTTCTTAGTATTCTGTTACAGCCAGTCAGTTTTTTGTAGATTAAAAGTGCATTTTTTTGTTTTCTTCAGGTAGTTCCTGTGTATGTGAGCCAGGATACAGGATGGTTTCTAGTAACAGTGGGTTCTCTGTTACTTGTGAAAAATGCCCAGAAAATATGGTAAGTACTGAAAGTTTCATGTTTGCCATGATGATAAAATACTAACCATAATAATTGGGGGTTTTAAATTTTAAATTTTATCCTGACTGCAAGTTATTTTTCATTAATTTAAAATATTTTTGCATTATAGTCTTTGGTTGGGAATTTCTAATACCATGCTTATAGGTAGTATTTTTTTCAATTTAGAATTGTCTATTACTATTATTTTGCAGGCATTTTTTCATTACAAATTTGACCCCACAGACAAAATAAGAACTTTTAAGTGTTTAAGTTCCTTCCGCTGTTTTTCTTCCCTGCTTTGTCCTTGCCCAGAGACCACAACTCTGTACAACATTAAAGATGCTTTTCAGCTCATATGTATCTTAACTGATTATTTATATAAATACTACTATTGTAATATTTAGGCTTTATCTTCACAGTCCCTCATATTTCATCTTCTTACTTCAAAATGAGCTGCTCCTACTATGTTACTTGAATTATAGTTCAATCGGTTCTTTTAACCTTCCTTGGCAAATTAAGTTTTAATTTTGTGTCATAATCTCAGCATTGCTCCAGCGACACCAGGCTTAACCACATTTTTCCCGCTGTAGTAAACAAAGAAATGTATTTTTCCAGCAAATCAACTTGTGAGGGTGAAGCCTTCCTGAATACTTCTTTCCCTTCGATAACTACAGAAGAACTCTCAGGAGAGCAGCTTAGTTGCATGAGTTAGGTGCTTAATGGCTAATGGGCTATGTAGGTAATTTCTCTTTTCTTTCCTCTTCTTGCTGTGTTAGCAAAAACTTTGGCTCATATCGTTTTGTGTTGTGATCTTTTGCTGTTTCTTCCTCTTTCCTGCAATGGTGGCATTTGCCTTTGATCTACTGCCAAGGCTTTTGCAAAGATAAAGTGATGGTAGCAGGGAACAGAGCAACATCAGTAGCACTTGAGGATGAGCAGTTATCTTCATTTTCCTCAGTGGTTTTTATCTGTAGTGCAGTTACTTCATAGTATAAAATAAGTGTGGATGTGAACTGTCTGGGTAGATATGAAATTCCAAGCAATTATATAAACTGCTTCACTTAGAACTCCTCCATTTCCATTGCTTCTGTATATTTATATGCAATTGTCTATATATGCATTATTGTGTTTATTCAGTGTATCTCTTTTTAAACATTCTACTTTTAATTTTCCCTGAAGGGTGTACACTAACAGGTTCAGAAGATGGTAACATTTTTTTGTGTGTCTCCTAGGAATTACTTTTGCCAGATTGTTTAGCCTTTTTTTATTTTTAAAAGCTTCATGAATGTTATCAGTGTTTTATCTGAACACATTGTCTAGTAACTAACAGCTGGATAAGGCATTCTTCACAGATACTGGGTGATGTCTATATTTTTGAAAATTCCAATAGCTTTATGTTTTATTTTAGAGCGGAGTTACTCAAGATGGATGGAATTGTATTACTTGCCCCAAAGGCCTGACCTCAAAAGGAAATTGTAATTGCCCCAGTAACGAAATACTAGGTAAAAAATATATGCCAATTATGACGATAGCACTTGTTTTAAATATTTGAGTTTACTAAGATATGCTCTTCCGTTAAATAAGAAAGAATATTTTACATATGTTTACATATCTAATGTAGAAATTCAACATTGCTCTTGATCTTAATCGTCATTTCTGAAAGACAACAGATAGATCTGTACCATTGCTCATTGCAATAAAAACCATTATGCAAACATTCCATAAATGAATACTGGTGTATCACTTCATTCAAGCTTCTTGGCAATGGATGGAGTCATTAAAGTTGGAATAAAAACAGTGTCAGTATAGATTATAAAAACATTACAATATTTTGAAGTATAAAAAGCAATAAAGGAATTATACCTACATGAGTAGGTGGAAGAGAACAGCCTGAGCAAGCCAAGCAAATGGCTGTGCGTGAGTGTCAGTGGATTTCATGCCACCCTAAGACACCTGTAACTCTGACTGTCTGAGATGTGCTTCCCTAAACCTGTGCTTCCCTGTATCTGTGCTTCTTACTCGATGCTCTCTAGTAGCTGCAGATGATTTTCAGTTGACAGAAAAATAATATTGAATTTAGTGTTTGTGTTAAATGGGTTTTTGCTTATTTTGTGTAGTAAAAACCTGAGAGCAAAGTACAGTTTTCATCAGTGGTGTAAAACGTAAAAGCTCTTGGAACCTCTAGTTTTCTTTATTTTCAAAGACATGGAATGCCTATAATTCTCTGAATAAGTATTATAAATGTCCACTTTGGTTACATTTCCAACAGAGTATATTGGAGAATCATTGTTTTCCAGATCAATAATTTTAAATTATCCTAGGAATCTGGAAAACACTGAATACCAGTCTTCTACCTTAAACTTTATGAGAGTTACAAAATACATTCCGGGCTTTAATGGTAGAAGATTGAGAGCAAAGCTGATTCCATAATTTGACATGCAGGAAGAACATCAGTATTGTATTTTTTTGATTCTCTTTGGTTTGGATTTTTTTTTTAATAATTAGATTTGAAATCTCTTGCCAGACGATATAGTTGGTGAAAGATACAGTTTTGAAACTTGGAAATTGTGACATTTCCATAAGTCATTTCAGATGAAATTTAGGTTTTTTCCCAGTGATTTGCAAACTTGTTGTTTTTTACTTTGCAGTGAGGCTTTTGTTTGAAATTTGATTGAGAATAAATAACAGAGGAACAGCCAAACTCTACATGAAATGTTGCATTTCTCATTGAAACTAAACAGCTATAAGCAGTGCACACATACATACATGGATGTGCATTCAAAGTGGATGTTATTTGCAAATTGTGCTCTTGCTCTTTTCAAAATAAACTGTGAATTTATTTTAGATCTGCACAGATGCTGAATTTTGTAACTTAACCTGTGTGACACTTTGCATCAGGCAAGTTTATCACAGTTGCTTTTCTTTTGTACTTAGTGGAAAGAAGCATCGATGGCGTATTGCTTAATGAAGCATTGTGCATACATTGTAATGGGAGTGAGCAGTCCTTCTCTGCCTCAGATGCATCAGGAAGTAGGTGGGTGTTCTTTGCCTTTTGTGATGATACATTTGAACATGTCATGCTATGTTTAAATGGAATATTCCTGAGGAACAGACTGTGTCTTTGGGATGACAGTTTTGAAGGCAGGGAGTTGGAAATCCTCAACCCTGTGTCAAGCCCAACCTGTTTTGTGCTCACTGAAGTTCTCATATGACCAGCAGCTTGGTTTTTTTGTCTTGCTTTAGTGTGACTAAAAAGCATGTTTTGGGTTGGAAGCAGAACAGAATTCTTATTCTGATAATTATTTGATTTATTTTCTACTTCACTGATAGTAGAAACAAATCAGTAATAACTTTTGAATTTCAATTCAAACTAGTGAAGTTGCTGACGCTGTTCCCAGGCATGCCATGTAATCAACTTTCACTGAGTACTAAGTATCGTACTTAACTACTTTTTAAGTGCATTCTTCATGTTTGTGATCCATAGGTGTGTAAGATGTGAAAAGACATTCATCCAAGTAAGCAAGTCTTGTGACTGCAACAGCCCAAACATTCTAGTAAGTAGAAGAATGGTTATTGTATTGAAGTTCAGAAAAAGAAAAGTTATTTTGACAAGTCTATTAATATCTTATCAATATTTTTTTATTTTTTAATTTCTTTCAGACTGGGGGATTGTGTTTCTTGGCTCGTGAAGGTTTGCCCCCAAAGGGAGTTGCAACTGTCCGTTTTGCACAGCTAGTAAGTGTATTTATTCTAAAACACTTTTAAGCTTTCTCATTACTTACTTTCAGTAAGTATTTCAAATTGCCCTTTTTGGAAAACAAAGATGGTACTTTTTTGTCTGATCTTTCATTAGCATCAAGATAGAGTGTAGGTATGGACACCAAGCAAGCATTGTTCTAATTGAATAAGCTTTTAAAAATTCATGCCCTCTTGGAAACTGAAAAAGGGAAGTAATTTACATGACTTTAGTATCAGAACAAGTTGCATGTGGCCTTTTGTATTAATTATGTGTGTTTAAAGCATAGCCTTGTATCACAAAAAACGTGCTGAAAAGTCCATGAGTGCCTCTGGACTTTTTTACTGTATAAAATTTGTATTTGTGTAAAACATTTGAAAAAAGATACAAGGTTTGAGTTTACTGCTTGATCTTAGAGCTTATAGAATAAAATGGACACCTATAAAGTTTGAGATTGTGTATGAAATTGCTGAACTCCTTGAATTGGCTAATGAATGAAAATATGTTCTGTTGAGCGGAATGAAGGGGTTTTCATTGTTTTATCTAATGAACTTTTATTAGTTGTGAAATCTCGTCAAAGTTAGGACCATTTCCCAAGTAGTTCTGAATCCAGGAGATGCTATGTGGCTAAGAAATGTATTTTGTGCCTAAATGAATTAATGTTAAAAGCTACCACTTGAAAAGAAGTAAAATACAGTCTTCAGTTTTTCTGATATCAAACATTGATTTTCTCCCTGAAAATGCCATCTTGTAAGTAATATTTTATTGAAAATGTGGCTTTTCAGATGCTTACAGTATGTATGAATGCTATGTGTAGTTCAAATGTGAGTAGTTATAAAAAGGAGGTTGTGAAAGAATTCATTTGGCAAATTTGGTCCTGAGTTAGATTTTCCATCAAGTCAACATCTTACACTTGAAATTGTTAGTACTTCCCTTGTGCAGAAAANTTCAAATGTGAGTAGTTATAAAAAGGAGGTTGTGAAAGAATTCATTTGGCAAATTTGGTCCTGAGTTAGATTTTCCATCAAGTCAACATCTTACCCTTGAAACAGTTAGTACTTCCCTTGTGCAGTAAAGAAAACTTCTGCATCTCAGAATCCATATTCAAAGCTTAAATATTTCAGCTCTAATTTGTCTAATTCCTCTAATTCAGTGAAGTGAAAGAAATTATTGCATAATGGTTGTGTTTCGAATGGATATTGTTAGACTGAAATACTTACAAAGGACAGAAAACTCTTAGAAAAAAATAAGTAGCGTCTTCTAGCTGACATAGTTTTCCAGACTGTTACATTACGGATGAGTTATGTAAACAAAGACAGTGAAAAAGTTCCTTATTTACAGGGTATAACACTGACATCAGCATGGTTTCTGAAAAACCTGCAGTCCTCAGCCTTTGCCTGTTGGGTGAGTTTCATTAATGTTTGCAGTTTGCTTTTTTATACAGAATGGTACTGTATAAAAGCATGTCACTTTTATTTTTTGAAGTTACCTTGCTTAATTTTAAAGAATTTTATTTTGAGATGAGAATAGAAAAGAAATAATCTTATATATACAGAATGCTTAGAAATATTGAGGGCTAGTCAATGTTAATGCAAGTCTACAGGGTTGGAATTTTCACAAGATGAATGGCATTAAAGAAAAAATCCTTCAATATTCAGTCGTATGTGACCTACTATCCATATATTTGGATATAAATGAGCATATCCAGTAAGAGATCCCTCAGAAAATTAACTTCTTACATATTCAGTATTTACTGGCACCTGCTCTTTACCTCTTAGTTGATTTTCAGTTATTCATAGCCACAGAACCACCTTTTTTATCTTTGCTTTGCTTTGTGTATGCAAGTGTTATTTACTATTATGTTGCTCTGTATGACAGTAACCGTGGGTGAAAGAGTGGCTGCGGCAACAGAATCACAGACACTTGTGAAGGGCATGTGCCTCTGCCTCCCTTTTACCAACTCTGTTATCACACATGCTCATTTTCCTTCTGTATTGCTCTCCTGAAGATCAGATTTTAACTTCTCAGGTTCTACTTTTTGTTCCAATCTGTCACAACCCAAAAGGTTACCGGGTGTAGAAGTCTCTAAAGATCACAATATGGATTTGCAGGATTACATAATACACAAGCACGTGAAGTCTTTATTTCTTCATTTCTTTATTAGAGATTACTACAAATTATTACTGGTAAAGTGAGTATAGTTCTGATTAGTAAAGCAAGTATTTATATGTACTGCAGTGGTAGCAGCAGTCAATAGGAGAAGCAGGCATATATTTCAGTATTACAAGATGCTACGAAATGATCACTAGGAAAGCAGCAAATGCACTTATGATGAATTACCCAGATGTGTGTGTGTTATTCCAAATAGTACCAGTACAGCACTCAAGAAACCACTCCCAGGAGTGGGACCTCAAAATTGATGACAGACAAAGTTTCACTTTGAAGATGATCATTGCAGAATCTGGAGTCAGTCAGGCATCCCTAGCTGATAACTTGCCTAGGAGAGCTCAGAAAAGTTTGTGTAGGGGACCATCTCTGTGTGTAGAGATTGAGAGAGAGAGATGAGACAGGGACAGATTGACACTCCATTTTGGGTAAAAAGTAATTTTTATATCAGAGAGACAAAGGGATGTAGGACAGAACCACCTGGAGCTGCCAATAGATGACAATGTTTTATATTCTCTCCGGCTAGTTTTCGTTTGTTCCAGGCTGTTTTTCTACTCTTTCATGTGCAACAATTAGTAGCAGTTGCCTATTCCTACCCTTTCAGAATGTTTTGGAATCCTCTTCTAAACCCTAACCCTCTTCTAGACCCTTTTTCATCTTTCCAGATGATAGGTTGCTGTTCCAGTTCCTTGGGTTTGTGCTTATTGATGGTATCTCAGAAAGTCTCTGAAGTTCAGGTAGCCAGCTGCACTTCTCAAGGATGTTTCAGACTCCCAGGCCATGTTCCCAGGCTGGCAGGTGTTCTCTCAGTCAGTATTTCAGCAGACTTCTGTTCAGAATTTTCCCAGATCACCTTTGTGACTGCTCGCATCACCACCTGATAAACACAGCTCTGAGATGTATTCTCCCACTGGTCCCATTCTTTATTACTGACATCAGTTTATCCTGTTTGGCTGACTCACCCTGCTCAGCCATTCAGAGGTGCTGCCTGATAGTGATGAGCAGCTACTGGTCTGACCCACACAAATGGGGGTAAGGAGGTGGCAAGTTAATACCAGTGCAGTGACCACTGCACACAGATGCCAGATGTCACCTCTGCGTATCACTTGGCACTGGTGTGTTTACCAAAACTGAACAAGGTACAAATACAACATTGTTTGGGAAGAGTAGAATAGAAGTACTAAAAGTGAAAAGAAGATATTTACACTACATGCATCTGTAGTTATCAGTCGGAGGTCTTTGATGGAGTCATCTTGGCCATACAGCCTAAGTGGTATTAAACATTTTTATTCTTACTTTGTTTTCTAAGTGCAGATTTTGACATGTCTGTCACTTTTTACCATCTAGCTGATGCAACTAAAATAAGCTGAAAAAGTGAGAGTACTCATTTCATGCTGCCATCTGCAGATCTGTAAAAATACGGTACCTGAATACCTGGGAGAAAATACTAGGTGTTGACAAAATGAAATTACTTTCAAGTGAAAACAAGGGTTTAGGAGTAGCTTCTTAAAATAACATTTATTTTACGACTGCCTCACAAAAAGGAGGGGTAATTAAATACTTTTTTCTCTGTTCTTGTGTTTCTCCACTGCAGTTGTACTCTAATCTAACAGCATGCCAAGCTCTTGGAAATATGTGTGTGATGCATATGAACTCGTTGAGTTCTTCAAGTACTGATGCCTGTGGTTTGTTTCAGTATATTTTTGTCAGTACAGCAAGGGTAGGCATCGTTCATTCAATACCCTACTGGTAAGTTGCCTTTTCCATAACTTTTGGTCTTTAAGAGCTTTGTATGGAAATTACTATTCTAAATGTTGTTTGATGGAAAATATTATGTTTCTTTAGAGAAAACATTGTAATTCTTTTCAGGAGGCATAATCTTCCATGGCTGTATTACGGTGACCAACCAGGGTTAGCATCCCAAGTGCTTGAGAAAAGTCATTTTCCTACAACCTTCACTTTTAAGGGGACAGATAAGGTAGGTGTTGGGTAGTAAAAGAGAAGTATAGGGAACCATATGTTAGGAAGAGGACATAATCACGTAAAAAGGTTTAGATTTATTATAGATGTGACTCTACTAAAGGTAAATTTTAGGCAGTTAGTGTAACAAAACTCAGGGTGAGATCTTATGGAAGAGAAAGGTGATATTTACGTAAAATATTGTCAAGTCACTTCTTTTGCTTACACTCTCATACCCACATTCTCAGAAGGCCAAGATGTGCTTACCTGAGTTGTCTGACCAGGGCACAAGGAACAAAGGATGCCAGCTTTTAAGTGTTCGTTGTGTCTCCAAGGATCTGGATTGGCAGTGGTAAACTAGTAGTTAGACAAATCTTTTAGACACCTTAGGAGTTCATAGTTGTTTTGACACTATCTTTTGCTTCAGAGTCTTGTTTACTTCCATCTTCGTAAATCTGAGGCAAATACTGCCACCCTCCTGGTGTGCCAAAGTGCAGGGTCTTTTGCTGACAAGTTGCCTGTGCCAGGTTTTATCACAACCCATTTATCAGCTCTGTAGCTGGGAACAGTGTTCTTCATCACTGTTATGTGGTGTTTAACCCTTTCTGTTGCTTACACACACATTTCTCCCCCTACTCGATTTATTTGTAATATTTCTGTTACAAATCTCTACAAGCTGATTGTATCGGAGATGGATTCAGTGTATTACTCCACCCTTTTCCTCTTACTGCAGTGAATTAGGGAAAAAAAAAGAGGTGAGAAAAGCAATTTTAATGTTAACAAAGCCAGATATCCATCCCTGGGAGGGATGGAGTGCTTAAGTAGTTTGTAAATTGGCACAGTTTTATGAAGAAATCAGATAGTAAATCAAACAGTAAAGTGATTTATTTTTCCAAATTCATTGTAAAAGTAGAATAACTGGAGAAGGTTATTCAAGTTCAGCTAATCACAGAAAATAGTACTAGTGATGACCTGTTTGTCAGCTGTACTGCCAAATTTATCTAGAGTTTTCTTATTGACTCAAAAATAAAACAGTAGCCTTTTTCAGCCATATTCTACAAGGCTGTGTTTTAAATTAAACAATATTGCAGTGCAGCAGTTGTTTTAATAACTAAAATACTTGTTACTCCTCCTTACACTGAAGGTCCAGGAAGCCCTTAAGATTCCAGCATAGTATACACTAGAAATCTGCATAGATTTCTGATTAGTTTAGGGCATGTCTACCTGTGTAGAAGTTCCTTTGGAACTTTTTCCATGTCACCAGTGAAGCTGTAGAAGAATGGTATGTTTATTTAAAAAGGTAAACTACCAAACCCAAGATTAAAAACAAAATCAAAAGGGGAAAAATGAAGGATTGTTCTGAAAGTCTTAGGAAGCATCGAACAATTAGACAGCAGTCTCTAAAATGTGTATGTCCACTCCAGGGCAGTTTCATTGTTCTTTATCTTTTTTTCATCATCAGGATGTAAAGCTGCAATTTATTGCAGCCTCATTTGATGCAGCAGGAAACTTTCTTAAATGGCAAAGTTTGGAAGGAGGCATATTACAGGTATGTTTGATTTTAGTTATCTTTTCTTTATAACACAACATTCTGAGTGCCTTTAGCCAAAATAAGACAAAAGCCCAGAGTCTGGCTATTACACTAATGACAGTTCGTAACTGTAGAACTAGGTTAGGGAAAATAGCCCTTTATTCTTGCTCACAGTGATCTCTGCAGAATCAGAAGTATAAAGTCATCAACAATGCCTTCGTCCATTGGACCAGTATAAATTTGCATATTGGAAAGCTTTGAAAAATGATGTTAATCATTTAGAACCAGCTATCTCTGTCTTCCATTCAGCACAGTTGCTCATGTGTGTAGTTTCTTATTAAACCTCTTTTTCTTGTCGAGAAAAGCATATTCTTTAGTTCTTGGTCCACATGTGGTTATAGATGATTCTGTGAGTGTGTCCCTATTAGATGCTGTCACTTATTTGCCCACATCCTGGGGGTGACAATCAAATCAGTGGTTATGTCACTGTCAAGGGAGGTAGGAAAGCTGATCTACACCATTTTCTTTGCATTGTCTTGGGATTTTTTTGCTTGCTTATTTCTTTTGCTATTAAATATCAAATGTACACTATGACCAGCATGTGCCTGTCTTTTTGATAACAGAAAGTTGTAAATACTTGCTGGGAGACTTTACATAGAAAGGGGAAATACTGGCTAGAAGTACCGTTGGACACTGCGCCCTCAGATTTCAGGGACATAGACTTTCTACTTTAGCAATACCACGCTGTATAGTTAGGCTGTGAAAAATGCAAGTAAGCAGCAATTAGAAAGTGCGATAGTAATTAGTCTACCGGAGAGAGCAATTGGCAGCTGCAACGTGTTACAGAATAGAATTTGTTTAGCAGTCCAGTGGTGATCTAGGCACTCTCAGTATTTCCCTAGGCAGACAACAATAGGAACACTAGCAAGAACAATTGGGAATTGTCAGTCCCTTTTTGGTTGGAGCATGTCACTTCAAACATTTCAGTGTCTACAGAAGAGCAGCTGACATCCAGGATTTATTTTGTTACTGCCTGAGGATGAGCCATCTTCTGCCCGTGTCTCCAGTTTTAAGGAAAACTAATGTCTGAGAGAACAGGTTACTGAGACAGTTACTGTGCACAGAAAATGATATATTCTGACATAGAAGTTGAGGTTTTTTGGGGCACATTTATTTTCTAGGGCAAAGCTTTTATCAGCTACCAAGAGCCAATGGAAAAGGAATAGCTTTTCCATTCCAAGCCTCCTTTAATGTAATAGATTGTGCATGATGATAAGACATCACAGAGCTAAAGTGGTCTCAACGCATAATTGTAGCAATTCCCAGAATTTCAGTTTCACACTAATGGAACTGTGTTTTATGCAAATTTAGACTTGATTCTCATTTTGGAAAAATGGCTCTGCCTTCCACTAAATGCTATGCTCATTTAGTTAGACTTTGGCCCATTTTTTTCTGGATTCAGCTGAATCTGCTGGTTTTTTTGCTGAAAATATAAGTGTTGTATTAGAAAAAGAAAAAAAAATCTGTTACTTGCTATAACTTCAATCCTCTGAGAATGCCAGATTAAGAAAAACAGGGCTGTATGAATGTGGACTTCTTTCCTTATGGGATTCTTGAATTTAGCAGAAGCCGCTGATTGGGCTTGAGGCAGCACAGTGCATTGAACATTCAGTCCACAAAAAGATTATTCTTGCCTGTTTGGATGCTGGTGTCCACAGATTTCAGTGATGGAACTGAAAAATACTATGCAAGTATGAGTAAGCTAAACCAGCATTTTAAGAACATCCATATTAGTGAAATCAATAATTGTGCTTACTCCAAAATCAGTCCTTCTTTTATTAAAAAATAGAACACAATATCTTTTGTGAGAACTCTGAATACATAAGTGCTTGGGGTGCATGTAAATATTTTTCACATGAGAAAATGGTATCTTTGAATTAACCTCATTATAACTATGTTTTATTCAGCTTTGTCCTGATACCCAAACTAAATTGAATGCAGCTTATACTTTTGGAACAACTTACCAACAAAGTGTAAGTAAGATATAAAATGCTATTTTGAAATTTGAATTAAGCTGCCTTATATGTCATTTGTTATTCAGTGCGTATTGAAGAACGTTTGGAGTTTAGGCATAAGCTGCAACATGTAGTTCTTTCTTGGGAAATTGAGTTAAATAATTGTGGGGTTTTTTTAATTATTTAACACATCGCAAAACTTGTTTACTACATAGCATAATCACAAGAAATTAAACTAGCATTTGTATTTGTGAGGTTGCTGACTTAGCAGTGGAAGAACACAGTGCCTGAATAATGACAGCCATATGCTTTGTATCATATGTCCTAATTTTCCTACTGCCATCTTTGGCCAGCTTTCATATGGAAAGAAGGCAAATCCAGTCATGCCATGCCTATGTATTGTTCCCGTTTACTCTTTATTGTATGCCCTGATTTTAGTGAATTCAGTGAAGAGATTGAAAACATATTTTAATTGAACAGATGACTCATCAGAGGGAAGATATTCTTTAGCTGTCTTAACTATGAAATAAAACTGTTGGGATTTTCACACTTTACTAAACACCAGGAAAGGAAGAGAGGATAGAACACTAAATTATGTCAGCCACAGAAATGGTTCTGCCAGTGATAAAGTTTCATTAATTTTTGTCACTTAATGTGTTGAATGGGAAGGTGGTAGTCTCTTTGGCAAGGGAATGAAGAAAGAAACGTCTTTATAAAACTCCATATATGGGCACAGCATCTCATACTTTTATATTAATATTGTTTATTAACTCATCTAACATTGAAAACCATTCCCCACATTATGTGTTGAAGTGTAAAAATATGAAACTCTGGCTGCTATTAGGTGGTGTGAAAGTCTTGGAAGGTAATAGCTGTCAAAGCTTAGTCTGGGAAATTTAAAGTGTTTACCAAATAACGTTGACAAATCTTTGTTAAATATTTTTACTCTTCCATACTGTTTAATGTTGTTTAATCCATATTTCAGTATTTCAGACAGAATAAAAACATGTTCTGTTTAGGATCATTGAACTAGCCGAGTATGGGGCTTTTTTTCTTTTTAAAATCTTGAGTATTTGACATTGAGTGTGTATTACCTGTTGTTAAGTATTAATAACAGTATTGTTGGGTTTGAATAAATGCATCAATAACTTACTGAATATTTTTAATATAATTATTTTTGTCCATTGTATGCATTACTTTTTTTTTTTCCATGTGGCTTTGGAGAAAACATGGTTGACAAATTATATGAGTATTTAAAGATGCATGGTTGTTCACATATGCAGAAAGTTACCTACTTTCACATCTAATTTCTTCACACAATCACAGAGTGGTTGAGGTAGTCTGGAACCTCAGGAGGCTGTCTTGTCCACACCCCTGCTCGAGAAGGTTGCCTAGGACCATATCCACATGAGTTTTTATCTCCAGGGAGTGAGACTCCACAGCCTCCCTGGGCGACCTGTGTCAGTGCTTGGTCAGTCTGACAGTGAAAACCTGTCTTGTGATGCTCAGAGGGAACCTCCTATTTCAGTTTATGCCCATTGCCTCTGGTCTTGTCACTGGGCACCCCTGAAAAGAGCCTGGCTCTGTCTCGTACACCCTCCCTTGTACAATATTTGTACACATTGATAAGATCCCCCTGAGCCTTCTTACCTCCAGGCAAAAGAGTCAGCTCTTCATCATAGCAGAGATGCTTCAGTCTCTTCCTCACCATAGCGGCCTGTGCTGAACTGTATCAAGTAGCTTAATTTCTCTCTTGTAGTGGTGTGCCCAGAACCACATTCAGTACTCCATGACTTCAGCATTTATGTTTCTTGACTTTAATGTTTACGCTGTTTCAAATTTTATGTCTGTGAGGTCTGCTAGGATATTTTTTCCAAATCTGTTGAAAAATGTTAAGAGCTTCATTCTCCCCACATTAGTCATTCTAGTTAATTGCAATAATTTCCAAGAAGTTTGCATAAAATCGTTAGTACTTTGTAATTGCTTGCAGATAGCTAGGATGCCTTGTCTATCAGTACTTCAGTTAGGCATTTGACACTGTTTCTCACGGCGTTCTCAAGAAACTGTCTGCTCATGACTTCGGCAGGTGCACTCTTCCCAGGGTGAAAAAATGGCTGGATGTCAGGCCCAGAGAGTGGTGAATGGAACTAATCCAGTTGGCAGTTGGTCACTGGTGGTGTTCCCCAGGGCTCAGTACTGTGGCTGGTCCTGTTTAACATCTTTATCATCTTCATCAACACCTTGACAAGGAGATCAAGGGCACCCCTCAGCAAGTTTGCAGATGACACCAAGTCGTGTGGGAGTGTTGATCTGCTGGAGGGCAGGAAGGCTCTGCAGAGGGATCTGGACAGGCCGGATCGATGGGCTGAGGCCGATTGTGAGAGGTTCAAAGAGACTGAGTGCTGGGTCCTGCACTTGGGTCACAGCAACCCCATGCAGCGCCACAGGCTTAGGGCACAGTGTCTGGAAAGCTGCCCAGCAGAAGAAGACCTGGGATTGCTGGTCGGCAGCCAGCTGGTCAAACATGAGCCAGCATGTGCCCAGGAGGCCAAGAAGACCAATGGCATCCTGGCCTGTACCAGGAATTGTGTGGCAAGCAGGACCAGGGTAGTGACAGTCCCTCTGTACTGGGCACTGGTGAAGCCACAACTCAAGTGCCGTGTCCAATTTTAGGCCCCTCACTTAAAAAGGACATTGAGGTGCTGGAGCATGGAGAGAAGGGCAACAGAGCTGGTGAAGGGTCTGGAGCACAAGTCCTGTGAGGAGAAGCTGAGGAAGCTGAGAGTGTTTAGCCTGGAGAAAAGGAGGCTCATGCAGCACATTGATGATTCTGTGATTATCTTTTTTGTGAAGAAATGGGACAGATTCCACAATAATTTTGTAGGGAAGGAATCCAGAGCTTGACAAAATAACTAAATGGTTGAAGTGATCTTTTTATTTCCACATTTTTTCTTGTAGTGCAAAATTTCAGTTTCTAAGATTTTATTGGATTTTGCTAATCCAGTCTTTTATGACCTGTTCCTTGAATATGATGGTGGCAATGGACAACAACATCTTTGGGCTGTGCCAGTTTTAAATTTGAATCTTCAATACAATGAAAAGTTTGTTAATCAAGGTAAGATAGTGATAGTAACATCTCTTTGAATTTAAGCAGTCTGAATACTTCAACTAGAAATAATCTGTATTAATTACTGTTACTGTGTTGTGTTTAAAGATACCACAACACACCATAACTTGTTTCCATTTTAAAAATTCAGTATTTTGTGGGCAAGTTCTGATAGTTTAAGTGCAAGCTTTGGTTGCATACACAGTTCCAATCATTAATACACACAAATAAAATAATCTCATTTCATTATATATTTGTATAAGTTGAAAATAAACAATTTTATATCCTCAGTAGTTACTATGTGTTATACAATCATATATGTTGTTTCTAATACATTTCATTCTTTTCGTGTGTTGAATAATGTGTGTGAAACTGTCATGTTTTTTCGTAGGCAGTAATACGAATAACTGGCTTTTGACTCGTCGATTTTTTTTGGTGGATGCACTTAGTGGAAAAGAGAATGACTTGGGAAAACCACCGAGGGTAATTCGGATTGCTAGCAAAATAACAATAAGGTGATTAACTCGTAATATATAGTACATAGAAAGTAAAGCCAGTGTTGTACAGTCTGCATTTTATTGTCTTAAAGTTCTTTTAATATGTATTTTCTAATATGTCTAATATGTAATATGTGCTGCTTTTTCCATTGCATGTTTGGAAATGGCATGAATTTCTATAGGTTGTTCTGATGAGTGAAAGAAAACAACATTGACCTGTGGGAATTAAAATCACCATGATTTCCTTCCAGGTACAAGGATCAGACCATGTTTGCATAATGCAAGTTTGCAGATATTCAGTCACCTCTTAGAAGCAGGTGTTGTCTGGAAGGACCTAAAAACTCCTCTGTTAATTCTTTTTCAATGTGTGTGTTGCTGACTATACAAGGATGTTATTTCATACTCCATGTTCTTTTTTGCAGTATTTTTACAACCTGTTGCCTATTCTGTTACACAATCCAGGATAGGCTTGTAGTCATTTAATTGAAATTGTGAGACTACTTGTTAGGGTCATTACCGATTACTCATCTCAGCTGGAATATATTTTGGAAGAAACTTTTTTTTCTCCTTCTTTATGTGATGTCCTCCTGTGAGATGCAGACAGGTAAAGATTCAGGTATTTTCTTACAAGTAAACAATCCTTCCCATGTTTTTCTTTTTATATATTTGTGTACATGCGTTTGTACACTCCAGTTGCTTTTAAAATGTGAAGTGCCATGTCATTGGGTTAGAAATTCACATTTTATTGATCAGGTTGTTCTGTTCATTTAGTATTTTCTTATAAGTACAAGTTTCAATGATTGCTTTCCAAGCACTCATCCATTTTTTTGTATTGAAAATCATACTCTGTATTTCTGCAGCATTCGTCTGGTATCCCATACACAGAGAGGAACTATCTACCCTCCACTAATTACTGTTGCTTACACAGATGTGCTTATCCAAAACCCTGAAACCCAGAGTGTGACGGTGAGATCTTTGTGCTACCTTAGTTATACTTCTAGTTCTGTTGGAATTCCAGTTTTTGACAGTGGGTTATAAAAATCTAAAAAGCAGTTTCTAGTTCTGATTAGTTTTGAAGTTACAAGTTTTCACTAAAACCTTTTAAAACAAATCAGTTTAAAGTATTCTCTTTTCAATTTATCTTCAGTCTTTTTTAACTTAAAACGCTTAGAATTTGAAGTTGGTTTTGTAATGCTAAATTAGGCTAACGTTCAAATAAAATTATACACACATGAGATAGCAGGAAAATAACAGATAAAGGACTCTATGCAGCACTGCAAGCAATTTTTGCAAGGGATTAGTATTTTTATTTAGAGCAATACATTAAGAGGAGGTTGTTATGACAAACATTTCAGGTCACCTGTAGTTTAAGTTAAAATGTTGGTAATATATTTAAAACATCCTTTAGTGTTTTTTCTTTCTCTACTGAAAACCACCAAATGCTGCTGTAGCAGATGCAGAAGGGGCATTTCCTACTTGCCCTCTTTCCTGCCTTTATGGGCAGCAGCTCAGATGTCCCATTCCTCTGCCTTGTTTGTGTTAGATCACACTGCTTTAAAAAGTAAAAATGTTGATCTTAGGATGGTAGAATAAAAAAAATAAATTTTAGCATTTTCTGATCGTCAACCTTCAACAGTTCAGACTTTCAGTACAAATAGATGTCTGGCTAGAAGAAATTTGTGGTGCTAGAAGCATTCCTTGAGTTCCATATTAGTTGCATGAAAGCAAGAGAATTAGAAAGATAAAAAAATCAAGACATTTTTTTCCTGCCTAAGTGATGTCTTTAACTGCTGAGACAGCACTGTATCTAGAAAGTAATTCATTCAAATAGTGATGGTAGGAACAATTGTTTTCAGTTCCTCAATTTTCTATCATATTATTTCATCCTCACATCTATATGAGGTCTGTTTGGGTATTGTCAATTTTGGATGTCTTGTTACTTTTAACAAATTCTTTGCAACTGAAAAGATACACTGAATTTCGTTTCCAGTTTCTGTAAACACTGAGCTTCTAGTAACTGAGGATATTTAGACTTAAGTCCAAGTGCAGTGATAGAAGGAGGTCTCACAGGAAGAAATGTTTGGGGAAGACAAGGTGTAGGGAAGGAGGGATTGGTTTTGGGGGAGGTGTGGTACTTCTTTTAAACCTAATTAAAAATACTATTTATTATCATACTTGTGTTAAATTTAGCTGTGTAGTGATGAAGACTCAGGCCAGAATATTATAAAACCAAGCCAAACATTTTCTCTTACGTGTACAAATCTTTCAGACCAAAGTCAAAAGAGGTCTTAGGTTAAATTTAAGCTAGAGGAAACAATTTTGATGCTGCATAACAATTTTTATTTCATTCAAGCTGAAAAAAACCCGGTATCTGAGCTGTGCAAGCTTACCATGTCATTTTGCATATTGGTGTAATTACATCAAGGTTACCTTGGATCACTGATAAAAGGGAAAGTATCAAACATTCAGTGTCTCCTTTCAGAAGGAGAAAAATCATGCACATCTGAAAGAATTACAAATAGGTGGAGCTGGTTATTTGCAGGTGGCAGGCACCCATCCCCAGCATTACTGCTGGTAGAATCTGCAGTAAGAGTAGCATAGCACATGCCAGTACTGAGCCTGGCAGCAGAGCACGCCAGGTCATATGCAGTAAAAAAAGATGTATGTGGTACTTGTATAGTAGCCCTAGATGGGGATTCCCACCCACTAAAACTGAAAACTACCACTGGCTGTAATGGTTGTAGCACTTCAGAATTTCTATGCATATTTACTTCTTGTATTTTAATATTCAGGTTTCTTTCGCAGTCAGCTATGAGATGAATCAGTCAGAGGCTCAGATTCAGACTGATGTAAGTTGTAATTTCCTTTAATTTGTTGATAGAATGATTTACTTCTATTTTGTGTGTTTTAAAAATATCTGCAAATGATGTTTTGTTATTTTCAGATCGCATTGGGTGTGTTGGGTGGACTGGCAGTGTTATGGTCCCTTCTCAAGACTGCAGGCTGGAAGAGGCGGACAGGAAGCTCTATAATTGACTTGCAGGTATGAACAGCTGGCAAACTGAAATGGGACATCTCTTCCTCTCTTTAAGGACACCTTTGCTGTCATTCCCTGTGATTATAACTATTTGTTTTCTGAAAGTAACTGAAATAGTTTCTAGCCTAGCTGCATAGGACTGTGCCCCAGAGTTAGGCTCACTTGAGAAAGTAGGTTTTTGCATTCTTTTTGATTCTGATATTGTCATTCAGGAAATGCTGCTCTAAAAATAAAGGTATTTACAGAGCTATTCTGATCAGTTGAGTGGACATAGTTTTCAGATTAATTCTTCTTTGAACAAAGAACAGCATGTAGGAGTTTCAGCTAGTGTATATACCATAAATATATAACCACAGTGGAAACCTTTTGTTCAGGGTTACTTTTCAGTACTATAGTTTCCTATGTGAGCTGCATAACATTTTATATGAATGCATTAGGAACATGTGCATTACTTAATTACCTTTACAGATGTCTACAGCGTGTTTTTATAATTGCAGACAGTTTTCAAGTTCTTACTGTTCTATGCTGGAGACCTTGCCAACGTTTTCTTTATCATCACAGTGGGCACAGGGATTTATTGGCTTGTATTCTTCAAAGTAAGTGTTTTTCCAGATTTGGATGTATGAAAACCTAGTAATATTAAATATATTTTTACATGAACATTAATTTTCTTTTTTCTTCTTTTTTTCTTTTCTTGTCAGACTATGGAGGCAAGTTCTGTATAATACTCTGTTTTGTGTGCTTAAATTTTGTGTTCACTTGTTTCTTTTCCTTAGGATTTGTTGTATTTGCAGTCTGCTTAATAGTCACTTAAAATATTTTACACATTCATTGATCTTTTTCTGGAAAAGTTTATTTACACTTAAGCATTTATTATGTTGTCACGTATGCCAGGTGTACTGTTTCAATGTAACTTCTCGATTGTAGGCTCAGCAGTTTGTATCTGTCCTTTTACCTCTTCCATCTCAAGAAGAAGATTTTGTTACATACATAGCATGTGCATTTAGTTTAAAGGTAAATAATTTTTTTCCTCACCATAAAATACATGTCAACATGCTCCTATATATTTTAAGTAGGCTTGTTTTAAAATATCTTGTGCAATTATTAGTTATTAGCGTGTAGATGTTACATCCTAATAGTTACATTCTTCTAAGAATTAAGTCATTTTTCCGTAGAAATTTATTTTGTGGAATCCTTATAGGAAAATAAATGTCTCAAGAAGGTTATGAAAGAAAGCCTGAAAAATAATTCTTTCAAGGATAAAGGTAATAAAATAGCATCATATCAAGAAAGCAAGTACTTCCATTTAAAGCAGAATGTAAGTGCTGTGGGTTCCTGGTTAAAAAGAAGACAGATTCAAATAATTACGTTCAAATATGTAGAATTCTGAGATCACTGTTCTGTCTTCATGGCACATAGAAATTGTATAAATTATGGGTATTATATTGAATTGGAATTCATGGTGCAGGTTAGTATGTTATGGGGAAATACTTAGGTTTTTTAATTTGTTACTTTGCTGTATTTTCTTCATAATTTTGGACATCATCACATGACTTACCATTATTCCAAACTTTTAAACAAACAAAAAAATTATCAAAAGTTGGTAATAAAGTTGCAGTCTCATGTATAGTCAAGATATTGCTTGTTATGTTTAATGAATAATCCGTGCAATGACTTTTCCTCCATCTTTGTGTATATGCTGTTTCTGTCCTTACTTGTTTTGTTTCTCCTTTTCCCCTCTTAGGCTCTGCAATTTTTACACTTGCTGGTTTCACAAGTTACTGTTGATATTTTCTTTATTGACTGGGAAAGACCTAAGGGCAAAGTTCTTAAAGCAGTTGAAGGTAATTCAAACTATGCTTGTTTGTGTAAGCAGCTTTGGTGGAAATCAGTTATTACTCTCAGATATTAAATTTTAGAGCTTTACTGTATATACTCTTTTTAGGTGAAGGTGTTATTAGAAGTGCTGCTGTGCCTGTGAGCATATGGAGGACATACTTTATAGCAAATGAGTGGAATGAAATTCAGACAGTGAGGAAAATAAATCCTCTCTTTCAAGTGCTTGCAGTTCTTTTTTTTCTGGAGGTAATATTACTACTATTATTATTACTATAATTATTATTTATAATTCACAACCAGAGTGTAACAGAAGGGTCTGATTTTTAATTCTTGCATTTTGTGTGGTAATAATGAATCTCCTTTAAATTCACTTGAAATCATGTAACTTAGTAAAATAATTACTTTAATGTATTTTTTAATTTATATATGTATAGGTCATTGTAGTATTTCTTTAAGAAAGACTTAAAAAAATCCAACCTTTAAATACCTTAAAAACCTTTTTTAGTTCTGTTTGGGTTTTTTTTTTTAAGGTAATGAGTTACCTTAAAGGGCATAAGGGACTGATAAATCTGTGTACACACTCGATTCTTTATTTGCCTGTTAGCACTCTCCTGCCACAGTCTACAGCTTTATTTCTGGTTTCATATTTGTCTGAACTGAGCTTCCTTCCTGCTAATTTGCTGCAGTGCCCTTTTGTAATGCAGGAAATAAAATGTGCCAGTTCTGTTCCTGATGGCAGTATGCCTTCAGTTACAGTTTCAGGATATGTGAGAAACTGTGCTTTAGCTTTTAAAAAATGCTTTGGCTTGTTTCTTTTGTAGTTTAGTAATTTTTTTCTATCTTGGGAAGTATTCTTAAAGTGTGTAGCATATAGTTGTTGTTGTATACGTATTTTAATACTTTTATTCAATTTTATAGTCCGTTTTTAAATTTTTCCTTTGAATTAAATAATGAAAGTCCTGAAACTTTCCTTATTCACTATGTGAGCATTTTTGCTGTTGGTAAATACAGGCCAGGTCCAACATGGGTGCAATGTTACAAGAGAGAAATGGGAGAAAAGAGAGCACCTATTCTTACTGCACTCTGCAGCTACCTGAAAGGAGGGTGTAGTGGGGTGGGTCTCTTCTCCCACGTAACAAGCACTAGGACATGAGGAAATGGCCAGCCCACCACAAGTATATTTTGGTGCAACTTCTGTTCTGAAAGATTTTCACTAATTTTTCACTTCTTAAGTGTTTCAACACATAGTGTTCCTCTCATCTTTTTTATTTTGGAACTTTTTCTAGATTTTTTGTCTTAAATAGATTCAACCATACAGACGGTGGAAGAAGATATATTTCTATTGAATAAAAACAAAAAAAAATCAGTCTTTTAGGAGTTGCAAAACACATTAAAATTTGCTTTAACACTTTTTAATAGGACCAAAGAGCAGAAATTTGGCAGAAATTATATCCCTATGCAGTACAGCAGTAGAATCTTTTGGAGTTTTTCAGTAAAAACCAATATTGACTTTATGTGAGATTTAGCTGCATATTTTTTAATTTATGTATCAAGCCACATATGTACAGGTTATGTTTAAATTATGTTTCTCGGTAACAACACTGTATCACACAAATGAGCTGTTGTCATAATGAGCATGCTGTTACTCCCAGGTCCATTTTTCATTATTTTCTCTTACTTCCTGTTATGATGGAAACAACAGGATCCTAATTAATACTATTCATTGTCACCTGTTGTTATATTGACCTTCTTACCTCTTCAGGTGGTGGGATTTTCAAACCTGGCTTTAATGGATGCTTCTTCCAGTCTTACCAGAAGCAGCGAGAGCTATGTCGCTCCTTGGAGCCGCATTTTGAGATTTGGTGTGTCTGCTGCACTCTGGGTAGCCATTGCCATCTTACAAGTATGTGAAACACATGACATCCTGAATCATCATTTTCAGTCTGGTTCTTGGAAGCTAGAAAAAATAATTATGCTGTCCAAACTGCTTATCATAGCATGGGGTATGTTCTTAACTGTTATGTTTAGTTGTTTTAGCATAGTACACCTTTGGGACTCCAAATTAATCTTCTGAGATATGAGACATCTGACTTTGGAATCAGAATTTTAATCCTCTCAAAGATGTGAATTTTTGCAAATACTTTGTTTCATTTTAAACAACTTTGAAGCATCTGACAAGTTCAAAATGAAAAGCAGGTTCTTACTATAAAGGAAGTAGTATGTCAATCCCATTTCATAAAGTCCAATGCAATATTGGCCACCACAGAAATCTATTATTTGTAGGTGTTAAATGGTGAAATGAATTGCTTAATAATGTCAAATCTGATTAACTAATAAAAGAAAATTTTGTTGATTTATTTCAGGTTATATTTTTTGCTGTGATTTATGAAAGATTTGTTGAAGATAAGATAAGCCAATTTGTTGATTTGTGTTGCGTGAGCAATGTAAGTATTTCTTTGTCTCATTTGTAGAGTGGCATTTTAAATAGAATAGTACATAAGATAGTTTTAAGAAGATTAAATAATATTTATTCATTTAATGTAGATTACTAGCTAACAGCCAAAGCCGATGTTTCCTTCAGCTCATTTTATTGGTGAACTCTGCAAGATTTCAGTTAAACTTTAATTGCAAAATTATTCTGGAAGCGTAGGTATCAATATGTTCTTTTAGACATCTGATTTTTAGGGGTTTTGGTTGTTTTTCTTCNTTTTTTTTTTTTTTAGTTTAAATTGGATACATGTGCTGATACAGAATTCAAAAATAACAAGTTACAACAGAAATCAGGTGTGGAACCATTTACTGTCATTCTGTATACTGGTTTGTGTTTTAGTCCTTCTGATTTGCAAGTTGTCTTGGTTTTATTTGATACATACATGTTCAGTTTCTGCTCCTGTCTTGTGTTTGTCCTTCAACTGCTGAACTTCATTTTGTCTCTCTTGACAATTATCACCTTTTGCATGCATTTTCACTTACTCACGTCTCAACTTTCCCTTCTTTACATACGGGTCTTGAAGCTTTTTACTGCAGGAATTCCCTTTTAACCAAAAAAGGGTGCAGTCAGAACAGATTGGACTACCTCATTTGTCCAGAACTTCTTAAAAATACTGATTCACCTCTTTTATCAATCTTTCCAGCTGTGGTTATTCCTCTTCTGTGAAACACCCGTGTAGTACCTGGGTTGTAGAGAGAGTTAATTTTGGAGTTTATGTGATATATAAGCATTATATCATACTGAGTGAAGTTCTGTTAAATACAGTCATTTAGGAGTTCAGCTGGAATCATGCATATGTATTATGTAGCACAAGAAATAACTTTTGAATCAAAATAAAATCTAATAGCTTTAACTTCTTGGCTCAGTAGAATTAAGCAGTGATACTTGCTGTTGATAAACTAAACTTGAAGCTAGTATGTGTTTCTAGTTACATATAGATAAAACTAATTAGTGAAAGAGTTGCTAAATATTTTTCTCCCATATTTATTTTGGTACCTGCCTACTTCGTATTTGTAGCAAGGCTGGCTGGTTTGACTGATCTTCACTATGAATTCAGAAGATCAAAAATAAAATTATAAATGTTGATTAAAGTGTTCTTCTCTTCCCCCATCTCTTAGATTTCAGTGTTTCTCTTGTCACACAACTGCTTTGGTCATTACATCCATGGTCGCTCAGTGCATGGACATGCAGATACCAATATGGAAGAAATGAATATGAACCTGAAGAGAGAAGCAGTAAGTAAAAGTATTCAAGTTTATACCTGCTCAATTATTTATTTTATATAAAGACCCCACACCTTTGCATTATGGATCTGCAATTGTGCACTACATTGAACCATGTTACTTAAAGATAGCAGCTGTTGGTAGGTAAATATATGACTCAGTAGTTCTTTTAACTAGCTCTTCATCTTTCTTTTTCTTCACTATTTCGCCTTGTTACTTCTTCACATTTCAAGGATATAAAATTCCTGTTTCTCTAAAAAGTTTTTTTCATGTATTTAAGAACCTTCTTTTCAATATTTAAGCTTTTCATAAGGTCACAGCCACATTCAAAAAGGTGCATACCAAAAAGCTTTTGTAAAGAGACAGATCTGAAACAGTAATACAGAAACTTCTAATCTTCCAATCAGTTCTTTTATTCCATCTCTTCTACTATGGTGATACAACAATTCTTTATAGAAGTTAATTTGCATAAGTATTTTTTCTAGTTTGTCATACGTTGTATCTTTGCTGCAAGATCAGGCAAATGTAAAGTGTCTAATACAAGATCAGAGACTAAACTAAATTTCATGACATCTTGTATCTTTTTAGGGACCACTAAGAAAGTACCTTAAATAAGGATATTGTTATTTCAATGTTGAATGGACAGAAAAAAACATAACCATGTAAAAATCAAATCTCCAACACTGAAATATAGAGGAATCTTATTCATAATGTTTTTTACTACAATTTTTTTCCTAATTGCTTATTTTAATATAGTTTTGGGAAAAACAGGGGGTTTTCCCTATGAAGATGTTGAAATTTTTATTTTCTTGGGGTTTCTGAGATTTATTAAATGTGACCTGAAAAACACATGGAAAAAAGTCAGGAATCTAAAACAAGGAAACAAAAAAAGCAAGACAAGTATGGAAGAAATGGTAGACCTAAAAGAAAGGTCTTCAGAATGAATATCAGAATATGTATTATTAGAAGGTAATGAGCTATAAACAGGTGAAAAGAGAAATATGACTTTGTGACAGCAGGGGTCAGGATTTCATGTCCTAAGGAAATTTTTATGCAATAGGATGAGAGTGCAGTGGATTCAAATATTTAGAGATATTAATAATTATGTATACATGAAAGAGAGGAAATGAAAAGCTTTTGACTATTTTTGGGTCTATAAATAACATTAATAATGTTAATTTACAATTGCTTTAATTGTATAGGAAAATCTGTGTAGTCAGAGAGGTTTGTTACCAAACACAGATGGCCAGACATTTCAGATTTCCATTTCAAGAAAAATGCGACTGCACTATGACTGGATTCATGAAACCTTAACAAGAGTAAGTGAGATATTGGTATTCTTTAAATGTTATTTAAAATATGAAATTTTTCTGTTGAAGTCTTGGTCTTGTTATATTTCAGAAACGTGGTCCTGCCAGGCTTTTGGAGTCGTCTGCAAATACTTTTGACCAAAGCACAAGGGCCTACAATGCCATGAACAAATTTCTCAGTTCTTTTATTGATCATGTATGTATATTGACATTACTGTATTAAGGAAAATATACTTACTCTAAGCAGAGACTAAAAATTGTAAATCTAAAGGGCTGTAATTCTTTAAGCATATATGCTTTAAGATTTGTCGTTAAAGATTTTATGGCAACCAGAACAGTGCTTCATTCAAAAAAAAAAACAATTGGACTGCTGTCCAGCAGTGCAGACTGCACTTAAAAATGACAAATCCTTTTTTGTTATGTACTTATTTTTGTCTTGGAATAGACCAGTGGGTTTTGTTTCATTCGTAAAAGTCTAAGTAGCTGTACTTCTTCACTTTGTAGCAGTTTTGAAATCATAAAACAAGAAGCGTTGTTTTTCTTTTTCTTACAGGTTCATAAAGAAATGGATTATATTGTTAAAGATAAGTTGCTGCTTGAACGAATTCTTGGCATGGAGTTCATGGAACCAATAGAGAAAAGTATTTTTTATAACGGTAAAACAATGTGTGGTATTTGTACTATTTCAAGTATCCCAGCTTCTGTGTAGATTTCCTTGCCAGGATTTACAGTCTAAAATCAACTTTACAGCAGGAGGGATCATTCAATGACTGCTTGTGAGGGAGGTATTTAAGAGAAGTTCTTTAGGTTACAGAAATCCTATTTATAATTTGTCATTTGATTGTGATGTTTTTTATTTAAGGCAGCTGAAAGTGACAGATGTGCACGTGTGTACAGATGTGCATGTGTTTATGAAGTTTGTAATCGTAAGCACTGATAGAAATACATTGTTTGATAGTCTAGACTGCTATGGTTCCCAGAAGTTTAAAAAATCAGGATTTCATGGCACTGAAATACACAATTTATAATGAAAATACACTGTTTCAAATCAAACTTGTGTTGGACATTTTTTGAAAAAGTAGGAAGAGGGAAAAGAATCTGTTTCCTGTAATTGCTTACATATTCTTTTCTCTTTCAGAAGTGGTGCTTTTTGATAAAATAAAGAAGTAGATGAATGGTTTAGAGTTCTTTGGCTATGAAAAAGCCAACTTTCAGCTTAAAAGACCCATTTTCTGGGGCACTGTTAACCATTAAACAAAAATAATGCTAAACTCTGAACTGCCTCCATAGTAAGGCATTAAGCATATGTTTTTATCATTTTGTTGAGTTGGGGCCAGAGCTAATAGTTACTAAAAATTTCAGTGACAAGGAAGCTACATCTGCTTCTTGGTTTAAAACAACTTTTTAAAATAATCTGATTGAGATTTCAGGAGTAAATAGAGTTGTGTGTGACACATGGGTTTCACCTATTGCGCTCATCAGTATGATGCCATTTTATAAGTGAAAAGTTTGTATTATTTTTCAGTAGAATGACAGGACTATCTCTGTGTTGCCATAGAATGCCATAAATTGCTCTATCTCTGATTTTCCTTTTTCTTATCAGCTTTCTAATCATGGACTGATGAACTCCACAAACTTGCAACTTAAAAATAATACTTTTTAAAAAAATATTCTCTTTCCATAGATGAAGGACACTCTTTCAGTGATGTTCTCTATTATGGCAATGAAACAACGCTCCTCATCTTTGATATCCTGTTTTTCTCTGTTGTGGATTTAGCTTCCCAAAGTTTTGTTTTAGCAGCTATTCTAACATACTTGCAACAAGAGGTAAATTTTCATTTAAGAACAAAGTAATATTTTTTAAATGGGAGTCAGTATGGCAGTTTAAATAGTTAACTAGATAATAAATGCAGTGAGTTACCAGTATGCAGGGACAGAAGATTATACTGAGACCTTATAAAATAGTTTTTTATTTATTTTGTCAAATAGACATGTGAGAAATGAATTTTGTTCACATGGTGATCCTGAATGAAGAGGTTACAAATAATTTTCAGTAGAAAACACAAATATCTGTTAAAATTAATCCCACATAATTCTATCATAATTTAGGGTGGAAAGGTAGTGGAAAATGTTTTAAAAATGCTAAAGGAAATTAATCACCTAATTCATGTTATTTATGATTTAAAGATAATCTGAAGTTACTATTTTATGTTAGATACTGAAACATACTAGTGTAAGTATTTCTTCATTAATCATATTTTCTAAAATGTTCTTAGATATTCAGGTTTATTCGTAATACACTTGGGCAGAAGAATTTGGCATCCAAAACCTTGGTGGATCAAAGATTTCTCATTTAATTAAGAAGATGAAAAACTGCTAAGGATTTAATAATGGAAAATATGAACATGATCGAAGCTTCTCTGACCTGCAGTTTAATTGTAGTGCACTTTTCAACAACAACAACAATGTAATGGGTTTGAAACTTGTAATTTTTTATATTGTGTGCTATTAAGCTTTATTTTTCTGTATTTATAGGTTGGTTTTTTTTTTAATTTGTGAACACTAAGCCATAGGCCTTTAAAAAGAAAGGTACATGCAAATAAGACAGAAGTAAATTTACTGTTGTTATTATTAGAATAAGATAAAAATTATTTTATGGCTTTTGATAAGATATGGACCACTGACTTAGATGCAACAATTTGAGCATCTGAGTGACAGGAGAGGTTGCCAACTCTGAAGTTCTCTGAAAATACCTTAAATCTTTTTTCTTTCTTTTTAAGTTAATTTGAGGTGTAATGCTTAGCAAATATATGTTGAGTTTTACACAGCACAGGATTTGTTCTGAATTAAGTTAGTATTTCAGGAGGACTTTTTAAAGATCACTTATTTGCAGCAACTCCAACTTGAAATTTTAACCTGTCTTGTGTCATACGGTACTGTATAATTCTGTCTCTTCTCTTGGAGTTTATCATTGTTTTCCTTGGGTGTGTCCTACACATGACGTCCCAAACATGTATTTGAGGTACAGTGGTATAGAAAAAGAGGCTATGATGGAGCAGAGAAGATGGCCATCAGCATTTGGGATTTGTTCTTGATCTTCTGTCACGTGATGCAAGATGTTCAGGGAGACAACAGTAATTATTCTGTTCACTTTTTCCACACAAGTGAAATGGAAGCATTTTTTAAAAATATTTTTAGAATTGTTTTCACAGGTGCTCATGTATCTTTGGTCTCTTAATTTTCTGACTTTATTATCTTTAGATATAACAGAGACCATAATCATTTTACCATCATCATATTTTTGGAATTTAGACAAGTTAATAATTACTCAAGTGCCACTTACTAAGTGTTAAGGGAGACTATGAATGGCCTTCAAATCACCTTAAGCTGAGGTGTCTATCTCCCATTTTTATCACTGAAAAGTCTCCCTACCTTTTTATACTTAATGTTCTTTCAGTAAATGGTTAAACATGGATAGTGTTTGCTGGTTTTATAGCTGTTACTTGTCTTTAGATGATTCAGCAAGGGACTTACACAAGCAAAAATACCAGAAAAATACCAGTCAGCATAATCTCATGTTTATTCTGAAACAGAGACTGAGGACACGATTAGTTGAACTTAGCAGATTTCCAGTGCAGACGTGCTTATCTGAATTGAAGCAGCATTGCATTTCAGATGGTTTTGGCTTCATAAAGAGGAACATGTTCTCGTGTTGGTACCATGTCATATCATATTAAACTTAGAGTAACATGGACATAAATCTCACAGCTGCTATTGCTCCACTGCATTTGCTTTTGGTGTTGCAAAGCCTGTGTCACTTGCTAGTCCAATACAGTTGCTATTGACTGATAGAATGTGCCTGCCAGTAAGGCTGTGACCAGAGAGATAGCTGAAAAGTTGATTTGCAGTGGGACATCCATTTATTAATGTGCTGTTTAGCATGGGCATTTCCATGTCATGCTTTCCTTTCTTCTGTCTGCTTATGGACACAATTCTTAGTTTGTTGGTGCACACTATGCCTCAGAAAAGGTGTTCATGCAAAATTTCTAATGGAGTGAAGTATCCAGGATAAATAAAATTAAGGTTGTTGCATTTATGGTGAATGTAGTAATTAAAGTGTCCATTAGGTTCTGGATCTGTTTAAACAGCCAAAAATCGTATTTCCACTGGGAACCATGACGGTATGACCTCATTAGTTGTGAGGTTTCTTGTCAGTGATCTACTGAGAGCCAAAACTGTAAATTAAGCTAAGGAGCCGTCTAAAAAAGAATCTGCAGTAGGAAATTGACAAGGCAAAGTTAGCCTCACCTGGTGTCCATGCATTTCTTTGGTGGATATCTTTGCATAGCTTAACTAAACTTAAGTCCTTACAAGTTCTACTGCAAAGTCAGTGTATGAGAGGAAATAAAATCTTTGTCATGTGGCCGTATTTACTGAAGCTAACAGATGTGACTGAAGGGGTGTAGGGAGTTGCTCTGGTCCATTAATGAGGGAGGGTGACCCTGGTGAAGTGCCCTAATACTGGTCTTCAGACTGGTAGAACTGTGAATAGAACTGCACATCACTGTCAGTAGTCACAGGCACAGGCTTGTTCTCTGTGAATTCTGGTGATGTGTTCATGATCATGAGGTTTTTCCAGGGAACAGAACCACACCTCAACCTTACCTTCTCCAGAGTGGTCAGATTTGTGACCAACTGCAGTCAGAATAACTAAGCTAACTAGACTTGGGTGAATCGGGTGATGTCTGAAAGCAGAATGAAGATGTGGTTGTGCCAGCTGTAGATATGTGGTTTTAATTAGTTTGGGTTTTATCAGTTCAGTACCAGCAGAAATGGAGACATTTCAGCGTGGGGGCTCTCACTCTGTACCCTGTTCTCAGTGCTTGTGCTAACCAGGTACACCTCTCCATACAAAACTCCTGCTTTGAGTTTGCTTTAGATATGCCGTTAATTATCTGCTATGCAGAAGGGCACGTGAAAGCTTTAATGACCTTGCATTTTGCAAGAACTACTGCTAAAAGCAACTCTTCTTAACAGATAAATGATAAATTAATCTGAAAACATCCTGTCAAAACAGTTCAGTCACTTGGCCCTCTTTTTCTCCTCAGTGTACACACTACTCTGTTTTGTTTTATTTTTCCAGATCATTTGTCTAAAATGTTAATATAGCTAACATAGGCACTCAACATGATTTAGGAAATAATTACAGGAGTCAAAAGCTCCAGGAATGCATAGAAGCTTTTCTTCACTCTTGCTGTCCAGTGAACACTCGGAACAGGTTGACTGAGCTTTGTTCCCCTATTCCTTGATATTTGTTCAGGAAATATCAAGCTTGATATTTGTTCAAGAAATATCTCTTGTGATTGTATTTCCAGCTTAATGGTTTTTATTTTTTTTTAATTAATATGCATCTACAATATGTTGTTCATATGATGAGTGTCTTTCAGGTTTCTAAATGTTCTGTTTGCCCACATGGCATTTCAGTCTCTCCTGTCTGTTTCTCTGAGCAATAAAAAAAATGTCAAAGATTGCAGACGGTTTTTTTTCCACTTGTTAATTGAGTTGACCCAAACCTACAACATGTTTCTCCTTCCATGCACATGAGAGTAGGGCCAGAGGCTGCTGCTGGCTCTACAGTCCAGAGAAGCTCTGTCAGAACAAGTGTGAGAAAGGGGTTTTGCAGTCAGTGCAACAACGGAGGGCATGGTTTTGGATAGCCAAAACTATTGGAATGAGATGGTTGGTTTTTGCCAAGTTAGATACCAAACAAATTATTTCTACAAATAATTAAAATTTGTATGTACAGACAAGGTACAGTAACTTCAAAAATACGCTAAAATTTACAAGTTTCATTTGCTAGTGAGGACTTGCCGTTTTACTACAACATTCATTTGAATGGTAGGTGCGGGTGTGTGACTGAGGTAAACCCTGCCAGAGGTGAGAAGTGCAGCTGGCAGGGTGCTCAGCTTCCACCCTCCCACCAGCTGCTGCAGTGTGGGCAGCGCAGTGATGCCAGCCAAGCCCAGCCCGAGGGCTTTTGGTTTGTTTTCAGGCTCAGCAGGAGTGTTTGAGCATTGGGTGAAAGGGACAGTGACATTGTGACTCACACCCAAGAAAATCACAAGTAAACGGATGATGGAAGGAGATAACTACCAAACCTCTCAAAACTGGTCTCCCTCAACACTACCTACTTCCCCTAACTTTTTTTCTCTACCCAATATCACACCCATTTCTCCTGTACCTTTTCACTAATTAAAAGCACTAATCCCCTGTTCAACTCTCCTGTGCCCCAAGCCACTGCCTTCAGGCAGTGCCTGACAGCCTTCTCCTTCACCCCTTCACTGTCAGCTGAGACGCAGATCCTGCCCCTCCCTACCTGCAGGTCTGGCAGCCAGGCTCTGCCGGGCCAGTTGCTGCCTTTCCCCACTTCCCTGGGCAAATGAGGAGAGATGTGACCTCAGCAGGAGAATGCTGCCGAGCTGAGCAGCACTGCTTGCCAAGGTGTGCCTCAGGGTTGCAGCACAGGTTCTTTGGTGAGAAGAGTGAAAATCCAAACATAGCCTTAAAAGTCAGTTTATAAGCGTGAAGTCCCAATTTCTGTGTATTTCTACAAGAAGGAATGAAACCAAGACGCCTCAAAAAAACCTGCTCTTGGAGCACTGGCTTCCTCCAGCTTTGCCTCTTCTAGTGCCTATGTACCATCTCCATCCCAGAACACCACCTTCCTTCCTTCCTTCCTTCCTTCCTCCTTCCCTCTTACCATGACACAGCAGACAGATGACCCCTGTGAGAAAGTCACAGTCCTTGCTGGCCCACCACTGGCTGCCCAAGGGAGTGGGGCTGTGCATGATGTCCTGCAGGCAGAGTGGCCGAGCTGTGCCAGCCTCCATGGGCAGGAGTGTGCAGGCACGTCTGGGCTCCAGTACCCACAGGGAGGAGCTGGATCCACAGGTGGGGCTGAGGATCCTGGAGCCTGTGGGACAATCCCCAGAAACTCCATGGGAGATGCATTTGGCTCTCAGCAAGCTGAATTACATTTTACCCTGGTAGAGCTTCAGTAAGCTGTGATGGTCCAGAGGCCTGACCAGCTGTATCCCTCTCTGTTCCAGACTGCTTTACCAGCCTACTGATGCTACTTGAGACTTGTCACCCCTTTAGTCTTTCCCTGTGACTTCAGTCACAGCAGGAGTAGCTCCAAGCCTGGGAGCTGGGGAGAGGTGAGGCGGCCCTTGGGATTAATGAGGAAATATTTGATGTTCAAAGCTCATCTGTGGAATAGCTCTGCAGAGGTCAGGAGGCAGCATTGCATTAGCTGATATGGAGAATTTCCCTTTGAATATTCAGAATTGTTCTTTTGTTGATCTGTGAAAGCTGAGCCCACACCTGTCAATCTTCTCACAACCTGTGGTGTTCATGGAATCAAACCAGAGGCTGAATCTGAGCAGAGAGAAGGAAATGTACTTGCCATAGCACTAAAGCAGTTATTCCTAGAAAACCTGCAGCAATTAAGAGACAGATCTAGATGGTTTATTTCTGTGGTTGGGTTTAGATTTGGGGGTATTTTACATAAGTGCCTTTTACTACAGAATTATCAAATTTCCATTTTACAGCTCTGTGTGTCAGGGTGGCAGGAAGGCTCATGCAGAATGGAGGAAACAGGAATGGATAAAATGACCTGTAACCCTATGCTCACCATAATGTTCTCACCCTGGTTTACAGCTGCCGGAAAATAATCCCCTTCAAATCATACAAGAAATAAGTCTTCAGTTCTTCCTGCAAGTGCTGAATGGAGATATTTGCTTTTGGCTTTGCCTGATCTCTGGGACAAGAAGAGTTGCACCAACTGATGTTCCAGGCAAACAGCTCAGTACCTCCCAGAGCCTGATCCCCTTTCCTATCTGTGCCGTGCCACTGGCAGCCAACCTGGGATGAATAAATTTTGCACTTTCACGTGCTACAGTTCCCCCTGAATCCTCTACACACTCCACGGAGCTGTTGGGGCAGCATCCTCCCTCCGCGGCCTCTCGGAGGAAGGATCTGGGCACTGGCTTTGGGGCACATCCCCAGGCTGCTGCCCCACCTGCACCAGCCCTTCTCCTCACCTCTTCCTTTTCAGGCTCACCTGAGCCTGCAGAGAGCCAAGCCCCAGAAACCTTGTCAAGGGGATTGCAGGAGTTAAGCTGAAATCTCTGTGTTTAATAACAGCTGTGCTGAAAGCTTGGTATTTACTGCACTGTCAGAAGGTCAGAGCAGCAATGATGACGGGAGAGGGACCCCTCAGGTGTTCATTTCTCCTAATAGCATACAGTCAGAAACTATTTTCTCTTTTTTTGACAGTTTGAGACAGGGAAGGAAAAGGCTGCATTCCCCATTTGCAACATTTTCTTATTTTTGGGTATTAAGAGCTGAGCTTCACTGCTGAAAAGACCAAAATTGCTCTCCTGTACTTTGTAGTGCAAGTTATTCTCTCTACAAACACTGGAAAATATTACTGCATGGTCAGGCATATGACAGGACATGCAGATTGCTTTCTGTGGAGATTACAGTGCAGAGGGTGTTGTGACATGGGGCACCCAGAGCTCAGTGCAGAACTTGATGAGACTCTGGGTTCTCCCCACATCATCCTAAACCCACAGGGACAAGGAGATAAATCTTTTCATAAAGATGGAGGCAAAGCCTGACAAATTCATCTGTGTAGACACGGTTACAGTTCAAAAAAAAAAAAAAAAGAGAGAGAGAAAGAGAGAGAATATGGCCACCCAGCTCGCACAAGCAGCTGCAGCTCTCACTGCCAGCTAACACCGATCTTACTGCATATTATTTCTCTTAGGTGACACCCTGCCTTTGCATTTGCAGAAAACCCAGCACTGTGCTGTTTGGAAGGCGATGCAACTGAATTCCTTTGAAGGCTGCAGATGCTGTGATGAGTCTCAGGGATTTGTGAGCATGGTGATGGGAAAGCACTCGGTCTGAGACCTGTGGATCAGGACCATCTGGTCTGTCAACAGGAAGAGCAGGATCCTGCAGCAGTGCTGTCTGGTTTGCAGCTGCAGATGTGCAGCTGGGACACTCCAGGTTGTAATGAAGGGCTGGCTGCTGTCAGTGAGGAAGTTTTGCTTCCTCACCCCAAATACTGTGAGCAAACCACAATTTCCTCAATCTCTGTAGCTGTTTAGAGCTAGCATTGCTCTCCAGTGGTCTATTTCTGACAGTCTGAATAAATGCAGAGCAATGCTTTGATGCCATGCTTCTTTGAAATAATAATATTCATTGCCCATGCTCACCAGACATGGAGCCAGAAGAGACCATGAGGTAATGGAACCTCCCTTGGTGGCCACTCAGGGCTCTTGGCTCCTCCGGCACAGTCACGCTGATTCCCCATGCCTTGTCATCAAGGGAAATGCTGCCTTCTCAGCAACCATTGCCAGGGAAGGGCTGGGATTCTCTACGATGCAATTAAGTAGCAGACATTTAAATGTATCTAGATGGGGGAGCAGAAAGGAGTTGGTCTGCTCTGGGGAATGACTTCTGTCTCCTGAGGCTTTTAGCTTTCTCAGCTTCCCCTTTCTCTCCAGCACTGTTTGGCTGCAGCTGCTTTAGCTGGGAGAGCTTGAAATGGGTGCAGTAGGTAAGTGCAGAAGTTAGAGAATTTGGGAAGCTTCACCTCCCACCAGTCATTGCCATGCCATCCATAGTTATAAAAGCAGTACTGGAAACTACAGCATTTATTTAGAGGAGGTGGATGTTTTCACATTCTCTGCCTGTGTGTATGCAGGACTGTAAAATCCTGGCTGCTCTTCACACCCCTCGTCAGTCTCTTGGCTCAAGGATGGCACAATAGACATCTGCAAGGAGCACGAGCCAGCTGTGCAGATGCTTGTGCTTGGAAATAAACACCTCTAGAACCAAGCTCACAGCTGGGAACAAGCCTAAGCCCCTGATATCATCTGTGCAGTGGCACTGAAATGGATCTGGTTGGGCAAGGGGCTCAGAGGGCTGTTGGTGAGCAAGGAACCCTGGCAGGGCTTGCTGTCCTGCAGGGCCAGGATGATGCTGGTGGCACCAGGTGAGGGGAGGAAAAAGTGAAGGAGCCAGGCCTGGGAAGAGGTATCCGGGGCAGCAGGCCTCAGTTTTGCCCAGAGACACCAGAGCAAAGCACAGCACCAGCCCAGGGTCACGAGCTCTTTCAGCTGTTTTTTGGCACTGCACAGGAAATATAAGTATATATAGGAGTATATATATATGTATAAGTATATATAAGAAATATAAGAGCCCACTCTTGCGTGCTCCTTCTCTGCAGCCCCTTTGCCACGAGGAGAGCGTGCAGTAAATGTGAACGCTGAACACACGGCACCGCCCCATCCCCGGCTGCCGGCAATCCGCGCACCCAACCGGCCAGGCTGGGACGGCAGCGAGGGTCCCGAGCCAGTGCAGCAGAGACAATCACCCACCGATGACACCTCACACGGCTTCCTATTCAGACCTTAGGCAAGAACTACCAGATCCCCTTGTCCCAGCAAATACATTAGAAAGGCATTTCCCACAGTCCAGGAAGTTTCCACCTTCAAGCTTTTCCAAATGACAAAGGTGCAGAAGATCCACAGTACAGAAGGGTATATGCACCAAATTAAACTCTGTGGGAGGATTGGAGCCATCAGCAAAGTGGGGAGTAGAGAGAGACATCTTGTAGGGCTCCCAGCAGTGGGTCTGGGTAACCCCAAAGTCCTCTTTCCCCCTGCAAACCACCTTTGCAAACAAACCCGATGGTTCCCAGCAGGGTGGCCATGCTGGCAGGTAAAAGGTACCTGGTCCCCAGGTGTTTGTAACCATTAACCCAAGAGCTGGTAGGGGCCAGTGACCTTCCTGGCCCCAAGGCATTGCTTAAGAGTTTAAAGGAGAGCTGTAAGCAATGATAAAATCTTCCAAAGCTCATACCCCTGTCCAAAATCTGGGAATGCTGCAGGTCTGACTCCTGTGTTGCCAAGGAGTGATTTAGCTAAAGGAAAGGGGAAATCACCCCATTTGCTTTGGCTGGAAATGTTTTTCTCAGAGAAACCCACCAAGAACATGCTGAAGCCCCCATGGTGGCCTGATCCCCCTTGCTGTGTCATAGCACAGGCTCTTGCAGAATTTGCTCCCAAGGTATTTATTTTTAGGGTTAATTTCTGAGCAGGGGAAGGTATTCATGCTCCCAACAAACCACATTGTTAAACACAACTTTCCTCTGGGTTCACACACACATAAAAAAGGCTGTACTCAAGCCAAACCTGGAATAGAAATGTTTCAAACAACCTCCCTCTTGTTTGCTCAGTCCCAGAGCAGTACTGATGTAAGAATATTGTCTTGATGGTAACCTGCTGGAAAAGTATAAATTCCTTTCACAACCTGGAGAGAAAAGGGGGTCTCTCAGTGAAGGCTCTTCCCAGTAATGGCAGGGGTTGGCACTCCCCAGGCAGCCAGCTGTGCTCATTAATCCTGCTGGAAGGCTGCACTGGCCCATCATAGGAAAGAAAGGAGGGCTCTGGAAAAGCACAAATTAAAGTAGCTGGTAATTCCCCTTTTGCCTATACCTGAGCATGCAGGTTTAAACGAGATACAGCTTCAGAGCAATGATTTTGGAAGGCTGTG
Source organism: Melanocharis versteri (assembly GCA_013397845.1). Lineage (NCBI taxonomy): Eukaryota > Metazoa > Chordata > Aves > Passeriformes > Melanocharitidae > Melanocharis > Melanocharis versteri. The sequence goes on along the minus strand of VZTG01000655.1, from coordinate 168,023 downwards.
CCAGTGCTGGAGCCCTGCTGGGGTTGGGCTGGCTCCTGAGTCAGGGGGCTGCACTCCCAAAACGCGGAAGAGAGCTGAAAGGGGCGATGTACGCAGGGGCGTCTTTGGGAGCGTGTAAAACCGTGGGACAAAAGGCACACTCGAGCGAGCCGCGGAGGCTGAAGGAGGAAGGGTGTTTTCTGGCATCCCTTCCTCTCCGCAGCTGCTGCTCCCAGCGCAGCCGCAGCAGCGCCGCGCACCCCTGCGCCGCCCAAAGGGCTCTTTTGACGGGGAAGCGGCGCGCTGGCATCAAAGCCATCGCTCCGCTCAGCAGGAAACTCCCCGCAGCTGCAGGACGAGGAGCCGCAGAGGCGCTGGGCAGCCGGCCCGAAGCCCGAGGGACAGGGAGCAGTTGTCAGGATGGTCCTGCACGTGTTGCTGGGGGTTGCTTGGCTGTCGACCCAAGCTCTTCTTCCCTTCTAAGCTCACAAGTCCACTCGTTCATCCTCTGTAAGGGCACTTCCTCACCTTATGCACCTGCCTGTTCCAAACACTACGTCTCTGACTGCCACCACGCTGCGAGGCTCCGAGTGTCCCCTGCCCATGTGTCCCACGGTAGGCAGCCCCTTCACGGGGCCAGAGCCGAGCGCTGGGAACGGGCGCTGCTGGGCAGCTCTGGCTGCCACCATCCTGTCCAGTCACACTCTATTGCTGACAGAAGCCAGACCAGACAAAGCCAAGCTTTTTCTTGGACAGAAAGGAACTACGGCGCTACGCTTGGCCCAGAGAAATTCTCCATCCAGGACCATTACAGCGCTTTCTTTTTTTTCCTGGGACAGAGACGACTGAGGCGAAGAGGGTAAAAACATCTGGGAACATAGGAGAAATGCCTTTTGATGAAATTAGCTATTGTTTTCAAAAAATACCTGGGCCGACTGCTGAAAGTTTTGGTGTGGCATTTTGATTTACGTGATGCAACTGCAGCACAAAGAGTTGGGGATGCCCACGGAGAATGGTGGTTGAAACACTCCAGAATACTCCCAAATACTTTGCAAAATGTTGTATCACCTCTTTGCCATCGAATATCTGCCAAGCACTTGGAGATCGCTGGCCCAAGCCTGTTCTGTGCAGCCTGCTCTTGCGCAAGGATAAGTTCTAGCCCAAACACTGCCTTTCCAGCAGCGATCCCAGCAGGGTTTCAATCCTGAGGCTTCTTCAAAGTGAACAGAACTGTGACCTCCTGTGACCACCCTATCCATCGGCTGTGTGTCAGAGCCTCCTTCTGCTGGCTGCTGAGGGGCCAAAGCCAAAGGAACAGCCTTCCACTTCTGCTTGTGACAATCTCTCCGCTGAACTCCAGCTGAGTTGTTTAAATGCCCAACAAAAGCGTAAAATGTATATTAAAGGGACTTCAAAACATGCTTGGAATAGGATCTCAGTGAGGGAGAGACATAAATGTGAAAGTATAGTCTTAATTAAAGCCAATCTCCCAGTAACTATCTCAAGTTAATGGTCATTTTGTAATGTCGTGCCTACAATAATCTGAGTTAACATTCTTTTATGTATATGTTATATATATTGTTATATGGAACAAAATGCAAATCACTTCAGGGTTATCAGCTTCTTGTCATCTCCATCTAGATCTTATGAGTTTTATTCAGAAAGTATGAATTGAGGCAAAATAGCTAGATCTTACCAAAGCTCCAGTTATTTTAGATGAATTATGATCAGTAATACTCTTCCACAAAACCATGGGGCCATATAGCCATCTGCATACACATTCCCTAGTCACGAACTCAGTCAATTCAGGGGTTAAAACCACATTTTTTCTTCCCCCCCCAGCATAGCCAAATGTAAATAGGCCACTTGTTTTGCTGCTCTGCTCCGTGTATCAGCAGCAGAGGGTCCAGAAGTTAGTGCTTAGCTGGCAATTTTGCTGATAATGAGGGAGGCAGAGCAGCCTGTTCGTTTACAGCCACATCACCTCTGCTGAGAGAAGTAAAAATGGGCTTTTGTCAACATCAATAAACAAATTAGAAACTGCTCAGGAGAGACAGAGCTCTGGTAGCCCCATTGCATCAACAGTGACAGGAGGGGAGGGCCAGGCCCCTCCAGCCACGGGCTGCAGGGGATGTGAAGGACCTGTAACGCTCTCCTCTCTGCTGCTGGCCTGCTGTGAAGGCAGCTCGTTGGCCCTGGCCGGCTGCAGACCGAGCAGGGCTACGCTCCCTGGGTATGGTGCCTCAGAGTTCGCTGGCCTGGCTCCCACTGGTCACTGCAGCTCCGCCAGGCATTAAGGGATGCCCCACAGCTGGCAGGAATTTTCATCAAAGCAACAAGTTTTTATCACAAAATGCCTGTTCATCAAATTCAGCACACTTTGAACCAGCAGAGCAGTTTCTAATGAACTTCTGAAAAAAAAAAAGAAACAGATTGTTTTCAGGACCTGCCTCATTCCTTCCTGGTTTCTTGAGCTGCACAGTTGCCAAGGACTCACACATCCACAGCTCCGCAGAGCTGCTAATATTCCAGACTTTATTTTCCAGGGCTGAGAAGCCTGGAATGCCCTAGCACGAATAGGGCTCATAGGTCCCTGCAGCACAGGACAGAGCCTGGCATCCTGGAGGATATCCTAACACACCAAGGACATAAAGGTTCCCGTGCCCAGGGAACAAGGAGCCTGGACACATTGACGAGGGCTTGGATAACACAAAATGAAATTCCTGGACTAAAGAAAGTTTATAGGAACACCAAACCCTAACCAACCAATTTAAACCCCAGGATCTCCATTCAGGTTTCATACTATCAAAACTTCATTTTGAAATTGAACATCTCCTTTGTAGTCCATGAGGAACAGACCCACCACCTGTCCTCCCACCCCTGACAAAGGAGAATACTTGTGCTTTCTAAGTCTCCATCCTTTCCTCTCACTTCTTGCCAGTATCTGCAGGTTTTCCTTATTTTTTATGCGAAAATACATTTCCCTCAGCGCTGTCTTCACGGTATTGAGGGCACACAATTTGTTGTTTTATCCAAGTACTTATCTCTACTGTGTTTCATGTTTATATGAGCTATTGGCCGATGATTTCCAAGGCGTTTTAATAACAGGTGTTGCTTTGTTTATGTATGCCAGAGTGAAATTGCCTGTATCAGATACAGAGATAGGGCAAATAAGTGACACACTGCTCTGGCTACGATAGTCTCTTCTTCTGGATAAATGTTTCCTTCCACCACCGAGGGCAAGACTGGATGTCCAGCTGGGTGGGTCATTTAATGCTGCTGTAGGTAGCAAAGGCTACTGTGTGCAGTCCAAGGGCTTTTCATGCAAGGTGACAAGGCCACAGCCCTCATTGTCTTACCCATGCAGAGCTGTTTGGATGCCTTTCCAACCCGCAGCCCAGAGAAAACTGGTCCGCAGGGCTCACGCTGAAGGTGACATTCAGGGCCACTTTGCAGGTGCCTAGCTCTGACAGACACACTTCCCAGACCCCAAAGGCACAAGGCACACACTTACAATCTCCCTTATAACCTGAAGTGCTCCCATTGCTGTTTCTGGATTATTACCTGCGGCTAACCATCTGCTTAGCTATAAGGACCAGCTTGGATTTCTCATTAACAACCATATCAGATATCCACACATTCCTCCAGAGCTCTGGTTCAGCCTCACGTGGTGCTGGTGAGCATAAAGGAGCACCAGCTGCAAAGGGTGTCAGACCCAAGCTGACAGCAGAAAAGGTGTCCCGTAGTTCCACAAGGTTTTGAGGAAAGGCACTAAATACATCCCATTTCTTTTGCTTGCAGGAAGTAAAAGCAGCGAGTGACATAGGGAACGACAAGAGAAGAGTTCAGGGCCACTTATGATGGGGAGAGAAAAGGTTTCCCCACTGTCACCACTGAGGCTTTGTGCCTACAGCAGGGATTATGAGATGACTTCTGATGTCAAATAAATCACAGCCTGATGCATCACGCTATTTTCCTTACAATTACTTGATTACCAGATCACCTTGTGCATTAAAAGTACCTGCCTCAAGGTTGTAGTATTGTGCTTTCAGCAGAAACAAGCAGAAATCATTGCCATGCTCAGCGTTATAATGATTTTTACCGGTTTTGGTAAAAAAACCATCTGAACTGCAGGCAGCTCAGATGACAGTGCTGCCCTCCGTAACCGGGTGGCCGCACCCTCAGAAACAGAACAGATGCAAAAAACAAAATGTTTAGAAGAGGTTAGGATTCAATAAATGGAGAGACAAACACTCTGATTTGGGGAATGGCCTGTCCTTTTCCCATCCTGATGGCATGGGTTTCCTGAACTCAGAGACACAAGACTGCTCAGTCCTTCATCACTTTCTCTTTGGTTGTCTGCTTTTGCTGTGTTCGCTGCTGGCAGAGTGAGTTCTGCACCCAGTCACTCACATCCAGTTGTCATGAGAGCTGATCAACACCTTGCACAGACACCACTGCACAGAACACGCCTTTACTGACTGACCTCCATCTCCAGCACTACTTCACTCTGGGCCTCATCAGATTTCCACCACAGGAAAATTTGGGCACTCCTTCCAGTGCTTTGGTTTTGATTAAAAATGTAGCTTTAATTCTGCACATAATTTTGAAGAACTTGGATAATTTTAACAGAGCTTAAAAAAAATCACATGATTTTTCATCTTCTAGTTACTGCATCAAAGCTTGAAAAATTACAGATTTGCTACGGTCCATGTTTCAGATGAGGGCTCAATGCCAGTTTGCCACTGGGGACTAAAGATAAAGCAAAGATGAAAGAGTAAATGCAGTCCTGTGTGTTCAACACAGAAGCCAACCATACTGTTTCAAGGCACGTTTCAGACACAGCCACATAAATGATTTGGAAAGGAAAACTCAGCTACAGTTTGAGAGAATTCAGTGCTAACTGGAGCAATGATCACTTGCTCTCTTAATGGAATTTTATCAGAAAAACAAAAACATCCTTAATATTCCTAGCACAAACCAGGCATGGATCCAAAAATATTTTACCTCTGAGTAACTGGGGAAATGAGCTTTTTCCACCGTGCGTTCTATTGCAGTGACTCACCAAGGAACTCAGCCCCCAGTGTAAGGCATCCTTGCACAGTGATCCATCAGGAGCAATGCTCAGCCAAGCATATGGCATCACAATCACAGGCAGCAAGCAAACTGAAGGTTTATTTCACCATGGGTATGAAATGCATACTTCATTATGTCCACTATGCAGATGAGCTGGGCATATCAGCTCAGAGAGCTCGATTAAAATACTAAAGCATGGTGAATGCTTGTTTTCCTTTAAGTTCTACCAGTATTGTATCAAATATCCAAAACAAAGCTCTGCTCATGTCAGTTCATAGTGGTTTGTCCCAAATGACATGGGGATCCCTTCTGCAAGGCACATACATGCATAATCCTGTCCGGGAAAAAAAATTACAGGAAAATATTCTCAGGACAAAGGTTGGCCCTACCCCATTTTGTGCTGTGACTGTTCCCTCCCACCCACCATCTCAGGAGAATAAAGCATACTTATTCTCACTACTGTATTAAAGAAGAGGTGCTGATTGTTCAACAAATCCTATGGTAACACACACCTTTAAGCTCAAAAGGCACAACTTGATGATGGAAAAGAGCCAAGAGGACAAGCAGACCTGCTTTCCTTGCTCCCCTTTGTTTCTCTCCAGGTCAGTGCCTCTCCTCGCCCCAGCCCAGAAACCCCCTGCCTCCTCTATGGGCAGATTCAATTCACTGAACCAGCAGTACCAGATGCAGTGAGAGGGAAAAAAAAAAGGGAAAATTCATCTATTTCCAGCTTTGGAAGTTGTGTTGTCCTGGCGAACGGTCTGTGGAGCATGACAGCCGGCACACGGAAGGGGCGGCAGGTGAGAAGAGCGGGAGCGCGGTGAGGATGCCGAGCAGCCGCTGCCGCGCTCGGGCCCGTGAGCGGGGGAGCCGCCGCTCTCAGCGGTGGGTGAGCACCGGGCAGCCCCAGATGCGCCGAGTCCGCACCTGCAGGGCGGTACGACCCAGCTCGAGCCTGCTTCGTAATGACTCAGGAGCCTGACAAAACGCCTGAGTCATTGCCAATGATTCACGTGTCATTTCTGATGTGCTGGAAAGCAGCTCATGGAGACAAGTTGTTCTGACAGTAAGACATACCTTGTTGTTGCTCAGCTAGGGGAGTGGGCATTTGCTTTTCAGAGGGTATTCCATGAAGTCCTTGATGATTCCTGCTTACCAGCCACCATCCTGAGACCTATCCAAACCACACAGAAGTCAGTGCTAAGACCTGCCAGCTCCAGTCACATCGGGACCTCTGTTTTTTTGTCAAAATAAATGCCAACATAATGCAGGTCTTTACATGCAATATATCCTATATAAAAGGAAGCTGTCGGTGTACCTGTTTACTTGGTGGTGTATACTTTTGCAAGCAATTAAAATGCCAAAAATGCCAAACTGAATTTCCAGGACCAGGCTGAAGATATGCACAGAAGACATGCAGACTGGGCGCAGGAAGTACCATGTTGCTCACTGGTTTTGGGGCAAACAACACAATGGAAAATGTCCCTCATCTCACATTTTCTCAAGCATTTTTAAATGAATGTGCAAGATCTTTCACACTGCAGTTAATTACAGAGATGGAAGTGTGTCTCTCACTGTACCAGAGCAAGAGAAGTGAGGTAAGAAACCAGAATTACAATACAATAGTGCCAATTTCTGAACTCAGCTGTAACTATGGCAATCTTCATTCACAGTATTTAACCGAGACTATGGAAAAATTGTGCATTTAGCAAGCTTGAATACATCACTACATCACCGGCTTACAAACGTTTCAAAGACATGAACTTCTACAAAAATAAAACTTTATAAGAAGTTTTTATTTGCAGAAATAATTTGACATTACCTCTGCATTGCCTGTTCATGTTGACTACAGGGACTTGGCTTTTCAGAGTAGCCAAGCGTTAAGGGAGATACATTTCAAGAGGACAGGCAAAAAAAAAAATACAAAATTAAGTATTAACATAAGTTCGAATACAATGTCCTGTTACTGTGCAGTTACTGTTAAAAGCTGGCACTGTCAGCAACAATATTGCACTTCTCCTGGTTTGTACAAAGCCAAAAGGGGACACTGGGCCAAATTCTTCTCTCACTTAGATGTGTGGTTTTCCCTCCCACCTTCATTGGCGTCAGCAGTCTCAGCTTGCTGCATTGTCACAGTTCCCAGTGCTCCCCATACGTAAGCTTGAATAAAGGAGCAGTGTGGTATTAACAGAAAGCAAAACAAAACAGAAGCAATGGATCAATATAGTACATTTCCTCTCCGCATCCAGCTCCCCCGATGTTCTGGGCTGTCAGGGAGTGCTTCACTCACCAGCTGCTCCCTGGTATGTGGCACAAGCCTATTGCTCATCTCAGCTTCATACAGCATTTTTCCCGACTTTTCTGGTACAGAAAGTGGCTGTAACTGACAGAAGATAAAGCACAAGGATGAAAAATAATAACTTTCAAACATCAAAACCAAACCTTTCTTAATAGAGGTGCTTGGTTTGAGACAGCCAGTGGACAAGTTTTCATTTGCTATTTATTGATGTCCAAGAGAAGCCAGGGAATGCTCTGGATGCTGTATTTATTTCAACATTCACTATACCAATGCCTCATGTAGAGCAACTGCACCATACATGTATTTGACAAACACTTAAGCTAATCCATAGCCACACGAGTTTGTTTAGCGGCGCTTGGACGCAACAAAGAAGGCATTTCTAATTCACAGGGATGGGCAGATTTCTGACAGGACTCATCACTGAATCCCAACCGGATCAGGGACGTCTGGCTTCCCAATATCACACTACATCTGGTGATTTGGCCTTGGTAGCAAGACCAAACAGGCTTGGCCACAATAACAAAACAAAAGGTAAAGGTGGCAAGGCAGCTGGCAGAATTATGATTGCTGCAGGCAAGCTAAAATCATGAAAACATGATTGTCTGGCACTGTGAGTGATGTAAAGATGGCCTTAAGGAATGCTCCTGGAAAATGGTACAGTGTGAGAAGAGACTCAGTTATGCTATAGTCCCATTTCCCTTAAGTTTTCTTTGAAACGTGTTGGTTTTGTTTTGTTTTTGTTTTTGTTTTTGTTTTTTTTTTTTGGTTGGTTGATTGGTTTTTTTGTGGGTTTTTGTTTTTGGGTTTTTTTGGGGTTTTTTTGGTTGGTTTGGTGGTGGTGGTGGTGTTTTTGGGTTTTTTTTAAGAAAGACCTGGCAGCAAAACAACATTTTTAAACTTTTCTTTCCTGGCTTGATTGGAATGTTTGGGTGTGAGCCTTGCTGCAGTATGTGTTGCAGGCCGAACACTGCAGCAAGTCCCATGCCTTTGAGCACAAGCTGGGTATGGGGAGTGCACTTCTTGTGCACATGAGAGCCCTGATATTTTGCTGTCTGGAAACAGTTCAGAGTTGTCAACGACGCAGATTTGCTAATCAAAACTCCACATGGCTGAAGGACACACACACACTGACCTTTAGTACAGCCCTGGGAATGCTGCAGCCGCCTGAAATGACTTTCTAGAGTTGCTCCCACTGCTTGAGTTCTTTGCAAATACTGGTGGGGATACTGTGCCTCTGAACAAAGCACCTTTTTAATACGTACTTTTCAGAGAGAAGGGAGGAATTATCTCTGATTCAACAGGGCTTTCAGATACCCTTTCCAGATTACTACAGTGGTTTCATTCAGTTATGCAGACTTCAAATTAAAAGTTAATGAAAACTAACACACTTCTTATTTCTCCTGAGGCGCATTTGCTCTCCTATTCAGATGGCTGAGAAAAGTAAGTCATAAGAAAATGCCTCCTTGTCTGACAAAGGGTGCAGGGATTCTGAGAACTGCCTGGAAGCAAATTCCTGCATCAACACCGTTGCTGTAATTTTGAATTTGTTGTGCTCATTTTCCAAGTGTGCTTTATAGCCACCTCCCACATGGCAACGCATGAGCAAGTGAAGTATCATTAGCTCTGATGGGCACCCTTTGTCTTCCCAGGAAATGACTAAATGCTATCCTCAAAAAGCTGACCATTGGAGAGTAGTAGAAATTACAGACTCATGTTTGGCACAGAGTGTGGTGTTCGCAGCTGTACTGACTGCCTGCCAGGAGCTGTCTGCCTACAGAACATGCTGTCTTCCAGCTGCTCGACCCAAGATAGTCCAAGAGGATAAGAGCAGTGTTAGAGAAAAGAACAGACTTTCTGTTTGCAGAGTTCTCTTGCTTGGTTTTATAGCTCTTCTCTGGGGAAAGTGAGCTTGTTGCCAGTCTTCACATGATGGCAGATTAAAGAAGTGTTTTGTGGATTAACCTAAGGCACTGCTTTTTGACTCAGGGCAAGGTGTCCCTTCATTATCAATATGCAAGAAAAAAACCCCACCCTGTGACTCATATATTTTACCCACTGATACATGCAAATACAAACCAGAATGACTTGAATACAGGAAAATAGCTGGGATTTTTTTTTTTGCTAACATCTTCAAACCGCTTCATAGACCCTGTTCTCTCTTATTCCAGCTCTTCTTTTAGCTGCTCCTGTTTAATCCTAGCAATCACCTAGAGCCATGATGCTGGGTATAATGCAATAGACTCACATATACAATTCTTTTATTTAAAAAGTTCTTGTTTTTCTGAACACAGCAAAAAGCAGGCAAACAGCAAGAGCCCACCTGTGCTTACATTCAAGCCCTTTCCAGGAAGTCCTTTGCCCCAGTGTTCTCCTTCCTTTCAGAGTCATGTCCCTGAACTCAGTTTACTGTGCCCTTTGCATTTCTAGCCTTTTTTTTTACTGCTTTTTTTTTTCCTCTCCTACATGCACATGTGTGACTCCACAACTTCTGGCTTAACCACTTTCTGTGTGTATCATTTACCAGTACATTGCATTGCAAGCTGGTATGGGGACATGCTGTTACATAATTTTGTGATATTGGTGCAATATTTGGGGAGGTGGATTGTACTGGTCTGGTTTTCAGTAATCAGAGTCATTTAACTGCTTCCTCATGCCAAACCAATTTAATGTATTTTTTTCTCATCACATAGCTTTTTCTTACTATTTTCACCAAGAGGTGATGTGATCACAAGTTGATTACATTTCGCTGCACAAAAAGGGAAGTAATTAGAATCGCACACATGAATTTTGCAAATGGCCAAAATGATGCTGGGATAGCTCCACAGGCTGATGGAGAGAACAAAAATCACTCCCAGGGTGTGGTTTTGTATTCCCTCCTGCTCCGCTGGCCCGCTGCAATGCCCTTCCCTGCTGCCGGAGACTGCTGCCTGCTCTGCTCTGTGTGCTGAGCAGTTGGTGGAGTCGTGCCCTGAACTGCTCTGTGAAATGATCCAAGTTCAAAAGTGCTTTGGGGAGAATTCAGAGCACTTTCACTCTTCAGTATGGCTGGACATGCTCTTTTATTGGTGGTGACTTGGAGGGCCTGGGAGGGGACATGAAATAGGAAGAAAGAAAGGTCTTTCTATAAAGGATGGTACAGTTGGATGGCTTAAAGCAGACAGTAAACAGAGTGAAGAGAAACACAGCCATCTGCCCTAGAGACTCCAGAGTTATCACTTCTTGTGCCTTTAACCTGCATGGCATCGTCATGACTCAGCAAAATTACAGAAGTGCACAGTAACACATCACAACCCAGTTGTCCACTGGGTAGATCAAAGCACTCTGTGCACTTTGACCATGAGTCTTACATCTTCCATTGGGATCAAATGGTAAGGGACATTATTGCTGTGAGCACCAAAAATTAATGAGCGTGAAGACTGTGCCTATGATGACAATATTTGTGAATGCATTTGTTTTCTAGTATTGAAAGTAAATATTTTATTCCTTGTCTCATGCGACTGCATGATTATACCAGCAACACATTTAAAAGAAACAAAAATATTGTGTGCTACAGGAGTTTGCTAAGGAAACTGAAATAGTGAGTTAGGTGAATCAGTCCTTGATAACCCAAACTGTAATTTTAAACGCAAATGCCTTTCTGAGCTCATCTATTCTGACCTGGATAGAGCCCAGCATGTTTCAGTTTTTAAATAACTCATTCCCATGACCTTTGCAATTCACTACCTTACACAACAGTGCAAAAAAGAGCCTCATACACATGACTCAGGCTGCCTTAGGGTTCCTGAAATTTAAGAAGGCAGCCTACATAACATGATCACAAGCAAAAGGAAAATAAAAGACAGCTTATATAACATCCAGACAAATTGAACAAACCTCTGTGGTTACACAAGGCTACAGGCTGCAGCGATGCATCCAAAGTCAGAGAAGTTTCAAAGAAACTGATGTGGCTGGTGTTCAGCCCCAGTGTTTAAAGTCAACACTAATAGAATAAATAATCCTTCTTCTTAAAATACTACTCTAAAACACTTAGCTTGCAATCTGGACTTGCTCCAGGGCATTTGAAACACATTGAGTAAAATGATCACGGGGAAGGAATGAGGTGCCTGGACTGCTAACTTGCAAGCCCAGAAGGTTTGCAGGCAACATGCGTCCTGAGCTTCTGAGAAGCAGCAGGGTACCAGTAATCTTGTGCTAACTGAATGTCCTCCCAGTGCTCCTAGGTCTTTATGGAGGTTCCTCAGGGGCACAGCCACATGTGGGGGAACATGTGATCTTGCACCACCTCCCCGGCCTCTGCCACAGGGACATCACTGAGCTGTGCAACTGAATATGCAGGTTATTCAGACTTGCAAGCCAAATCCAGCCCTGGGCTGGAATCAAGATTCAAGGAAAGCACCCCAGTGCCAATGCAGGGCAAAATTAGAGTGGGGATCTCTAAATGACCTTATAAAAAGTTCCTCAGGAGAAGAAAGGCACCCCTAAAGCAGGCCTGCTGGAAATGGTCACAGTCAGGCCTTCTCTTTTGATTAAAAGCCTGGCACAGGAGCACAGCTTTGCTCGGCTGAGATGGCCAGGATCTCTCAGAGGGAGTTGGCTGCCTCCCGTTCCCGAATACCATAAACAAAGCTCCAGCTCCACTTGTAAGACACAGTGTTGCTCCTTCTGCTTGTTCCTATCCTTGTAACAGCCTAATGGCTAAAGCTTTTAAATGTAAAAGGCTGGTATAATTGTCACCTTCATTCCACACTGCCTGTTTTTTCAGGGGAGTCCTGTTACTGTCTGGCTGCAGGTCAGCTGAGGCAAGGGCAATGCCCTACCATGCAGTGAAGACGGGTCACTCACACAGGAACCCACCACTCCTTGGCTCAGAGTCAGCAAATGAGGCTCTAACCTGCTTAAGACACCTGCCTGGAAGAACAGAATACTGGATCTAGTCAGGGAAGGGAAGAGGTTAGAACAAATACATGTTTGGTTTGTTGTTTAAAAATATAAATTAAATATATGGTATAAAGCAAATGGTAAATATTTATGTAGATGGGGTCACTTGAGATAATAAGTCTATTTATCAACCAAGGAAACCAGTAACCTAACTCATTTTTTTTCTACAGAAAAAAATAACAAATGCTTATATTTTTTTCATCAAACACAAACCTCAAAGGATACAAGGTCTTATTTTCCCAGCATTTAGGTAAGGCTAAACTGAGAAAGGCAAAGAGGAATGAGAAGGAGGTCACTTTGGTATTCTTTCTAAACTTCCTTGTTACAAGTGGAAATGTGACCTGATCTAACCCTGGGCCCCAAGACATCTAAGAGATTGGTTCAGAGCCTACTCTTGGTTCTGAATCGAAATTTCTAATTTTATCTTCCATAACTACTTTTCACTTCAAAGTACCCCCTTGTGCTAAGACAATAACACCGGCACTTCTAGTAATCGGCACTGGTTGCTCTTCCTCATTGCTGCAGAAATTATTAGTCTTTAAAATTCACATTTGCATAGAAAGATCTCAACTCAAGCTAGCTGTTTCTATAGACCATCCATTGGCTTCCATCTCTTGATTCCAGTGACCTCAAGTAAAGACAAAAGGCTGTATCCAATTACCAGCCTCTGAGCAATCTTTTATTTCAGGGTATCATATCTGATAAAATGAACCCAGGATTTCATTGTTCCAGCAGCATTAGGTAAGCAGTATTTCATCTGTTGAAAAGTGTAAGCCATTCTCTGCATGGAAAAATGCGGGTAGATTCCCCTCCCAGTATTAATCTCCACTACTTCCCCTGAAGTCTATTGAATTTTTTGCATGGCAGCCATTATAATTGCAAATGTAGTTACTTTTTAAAATGACTGTAAGAAAGAAACATGAAAAATGCACATGATGAGCTACAGCTGGAAAAGGGATCAGACCCTTCAGAACTGAGGTTATTGCTGGATCCAACTTCCTGATATCCTGAAACTATTTCCTCATAGCCAGACACTGATAATATCCTAATTATTATTCTTGAAGCTAGCAAAAATATATTTTTCTACAGAATTTCCTTTACTTCATCAAGCTGTCAGAATGCCGTATTCTCCAAACTGGATACCAGACCCTGAAAAACCAACCCAGGTGAAGGGTGCAAACTAATGCACAACTACTACCAAATGAAAAAAATGCATTTAATTCTCTGCTAATGAGATAGGAATCAACATATAGGATGGTACAAAGAAGTCCTGAGGGGCAAGAGGCAACAGATACAAGCTTAACAAGGAAAATTAGGATTAACAAAAAATTAAAAATCTTCAAAATGAAAGTGGTGAAGTACTGGAACTGGGGCCCAGGCAGACTGGAGCACCTCAGTCCTCAGAGATGTCCAAAACAGGACTGACCAAGTCCCTGAACAACCTGACCCAGCTTTGAAGGTGGCCCTGCTTTCAGCAGGTCCTGTCTGACCTCAGTTACTCTCCGAGTCTAGGAAGTTGAATCTGAACTGTTGAATGACTCAGACCCATTGCTTCATTTCAGAAAGGAATTAAGAGTGAAGATACAAAGGGCCTCCAGGGGAGACAAAATCAATTAAACTATCCGTGAGTCTCACAGTGACAGCAAAATACCCACTGAAAGCAATTGTCTGTGATTTGCCATTGGACTTGCCTTTAGAAAGGGCAGGGGAGAGATGAATCATGTGGCTCAGTGCTGCTGGTTTACTCTAAAGTTGATACTCCTAGATGTTCTTTAAAAATCACCTTTTGCAGGGCTCATTGTAAAACTTCAGAAATGTTCACTGTACTCAGGAACCCAGCTGTGTTGAGAGAGGACAGATGCACCACCCACAGCAAACACTCCCTGACAGGGCAGCAGAACACTTGAATGTACAACCAAACTCTCCCTTTGAAGCAGACTGAAGAGCACAGGCCACCGCTGTCTGCAGGTACTCCATCTGCTCTGAGCTCTACTGACACATTTATTTTTGCCACAAAATGCTCCTGATTTCCACTAAAAATAAATCGCTGCTCTGTGGAACAGCATACTCAGATTGCTGTCATTGCTTCTGTAATGCTCTCAGGAAAGAAAAGAACACAGTTTAGTCCTATTCAATCCTTCCTGTTTATTCACTACCTGGCATGCTTGTCTCCCTTATTTTCTTCCTTGTTAGGCTTTTCTTTCTGCCCTCAAAACTTATCTGACCGTTCTGCCCTTTCTTCCTGCTCCAGGTTGGTATGGCAGCCTGCCAAGTGGAAGTGTTTGATCCGTGCACTCAGTTTAAGACAGGTTTTATGAGCAACTGCTCTTTTCAACAAGAACAGGAGCAACATGGCATTTCTGTAACATTGTGTACAAGGATATCATAAGAATGTTAAGGAGTCAGGGGATATAAAAACAAGTGAAATATTATCCTGTGCTCCTGAACTAGCTCCCAGTAAAAATGAGTCAATAAAAAAGAATCAATAAAATATTTATACATTAGGCACAAGAAACTATTTAAACTGGGTTATTGCAAACACTTGATTTCAAATGAAAATGGATTTTGATGATCTGCAACAGAGTTTCTCTGGAACTGTGTTCCTCTGGAAATGTATTTCTTCGGAAATGTGTTAGGGTAAGTACTGCAGCACTTTAGCTGCAGTGATAATGCATGGCTGCCTGTTGGTTCTGCAGTGCAGAATCAGACACTGCTGGCAACAGGCACAGTAAGAACTGATGTCTCTTGTTACACTCTGTTGATAATCCTTTCATCCAGGGAAACAGGGAGACTTTGCATACCTTGAAGTAGTTACAAGTAATTGCTTTTCCATCAATCTCTGGTGTAAAATGTTAAATCCGGAACAACATGTTTTTATTCATTAAAATAAAATAATTTTTTATCCTTTAGAATCAGCAAAAATGGACTGTTGCTCAAAGTGCACAAAAAGGTCTTGGCAGCAGCAAGATGAAGAGAAGGAAATTCTAACTTTCCAGTTTAATTGCAACATCCAACTTCTGGCAGCACACCAGCAAACTCACATAAGCTTGAGGAGGTAAATGTCAGCCAAATTTTAGCACTTTGTCTTTAATTTGTGGGATTTATATGTGGCTGCTAAGGCCAAAATCTTTTCTCACTCGATGTTTTAAAATTCGAATTTTGTCTAATGTTCAGGGATATCAACAGGAGACAGAGAGCTAGAACTTCCAAGAGCAGCTCTAGAAGTAGCTCATCTCCTGGCCTTAAATCGGGAAGAAAGGGATAAATAAATAAATAAACAGGGAGTTGTACCACTAACCTTTCACTTTCACAGCAAGTTATGGAGAATTTAATTAATGGGCACAAGATGTTCTGAAGACCTAAAGTGCTAAATGCTAACTATTTTGTGGATTTTTTTTTTTCCAGGTAGGCAACTCTGGAAAAAATGCACAGCTGTAATGGACAGCAACATTCCCTGTGGAAGTCATACATTAAGCCACCCTACAAACTCCTCACTTAAAGGAATAAGAGGTGATCGGTGGTGACTTCATCCCAATCCATTTCTGTGTATCTACTCGTAGAACCATCACCCAAATTCACCCAGGCAGAGGTCTGTCTTCCCACAGCCTTTTTCCTTCTGACAGGGTAAGAAGGTGCGTTGATAGCGCGCCTTTACATAGTCTGTAAGAAAATTTCTAAACTTGGGGGCCTTACAGTCACTCTTGCTGCAAGGAGAAAATTATGTAAATGGTTGTTATTTCAGCACATTCTGGCAAGCTATTTTTAGCCATGTGCTACCATTAAAAAGAAATGCAAATAATTTGTTTTCCATGCTGTTTAATGAAGTTTTTAACGTACAACGGTGTTTGCCAGATGCTTTTTTTTTCACTTCTAAAATAAGCCTCAAAGAGAAGATGATGGTGTTCCATTCTAGATAAACAAATAAATGCCTCAAAAGTCACCCAGAACACCAATAAATCAAAATTTTAATACTCTGTGTTTTCAACCACTACCATGAAAGACTTGCATTTCTAAGGATAGCATCATTTTATCTTTCTAGCTGGTTTGCACAGAAGGTCACAGGGCAGTACTTTCCACACTCTTACATTCCAAGTAGAGCTCTTGAGTCTTCCGGGCACTAAGTGCAGATTTTCCTTTGTTCCTTCTCCTGGTTTTGGTACACAGTTGTACACATCCTACCAAGTGGGTAAAGACGTAAGTATAGTCAAAATCTGTTCTGTTACAGTTGCTGAGGGAATGCTAATTGCAACACCCCACGGCTTGCTAACATCTGCTGTCAACAACACACAGCAAAGTGGGCATCCCGGACACGCTGAAAAATAACAAGGCACGAGAGCACAGGCATCTATAAACAGGGAGATAATCAAGGAAATCAAAATACTGTCGAATTTATATACTTTCCATATTCAGAAATACACACGAAGAGTAAGGCTGGATCAGAGTATCTCAGAAGCACATGCAAAACTGAGCGTTGCCCCAGAGATGCGAACAGGGACAGGACAGTAGCTAGGAGAAGGGAGACAAAGGAGGAAGGGGAGGCTATTGCTGCAGCCGCACCAGCAGGAAGGACAGGTGTTGCCCTTCTAGGGAAGGGCTGCTCCTTCCTCGTAGCTACTGCCCTCAAACCATTCCTTGCTGGCAGTGACAGCAGCAACGTGGCGATGTCAGGGCAGAGAGGTCCCTGGTCTTTGGCACTCCATAGCAGCCTGCCTTGCCTGGAGGGATTCTGGAGAAGACAAAACACCACGGGACAAATTATTTAAAAAAAAAACCAACAAAAAAACCCAAACAAACCAAAAAACAACCCACCCCCCATTTCAGTACAAGCTTCAGTGGTCTCTTGCGGAGCTAACATGCTTCGTGACTGTTCAGGTCAACTCGAACATTTCAAGGGGAAAAAAAAACCCAAAAGAACCACTCTTTAAAAGGAATTCAGAGTAAATGCCAATACGCCCTACAAACTTTAGACACTTTCCCATAGTCGGGCTCCATAACAGTCAGAATTTGTGTGATTCTGACTCCTGACCAAAGCAGTGTTGGGGGCTTTCTCAGGGCAGAGAGGTTCCTGGCTTAGGGGACAGCCTTCAGCAGTCTCTTGCGGAGTAAACGTGCTTCGTACCTGTTAAACACCCTTCACGAACATTTCACGGGGACACCGCCCCGGCCCCACTTCCTACCGTCAAAAGCGCTCCCCGGCGCCTCTGCCTCCCTCCGCCTCTCCGTCCCTCTCTCCCTCCCTCACGCACTCCCAGGGGAGAGGGGGGCGGAGAGCGCGCGCCGCCGCCGCGTTCNAGGGACAGGACAGTAGCTAGGAGAAGGGAGACAAAGGAGGAAGGGGAGGCTATTGCTGCAGCCGCACCAGCAGGAAGGACAGGTGTTGCCCTTCTAGGGAAGGGCTGCTCCTTCCTCGTAGCTACTGCCCTCAAACCATTCCTTGCTGGCAGTGACAGCAGCAACGTGGCGATGTCAGGGCAGAGAGGTCCCTGGTCTTTGGCACTCCATAGCAGCCTGCCTTGCCTGGAGGGATTCTGGAGAAGACAAAACACCACGGGACAAATTATTTAAAAAAAAAACCAACAAAAAAACCCAAACAAACCAAAAAACAACCCACCCCCCATTTCAGTACAAGCTTCAGTGGTCTCTTGCGGAGCTAACATGCTTCGTGACTGTTCAGGTCAACTCGAACATTTCAAGGGGAAAAAAAAACCCAAAAGAACCACTCTTTAAAAGGAATTCAGAGTAAATGCCAATACGCCCTACAAACTTTAGACACTTTCCCATATTCGGTCTCCATAACAGTCAGAATTTGTGTGATTCTGACTCCTGACCAAAGCAGTGTTGGGGGCTTTCTCAGGGCAGAGAGGTTCCTGGCTTAGGGGACAGCCTTCAGCAGTCTCTTGCGGAGTAAACGTGCTTCGTACCTGTTAAACCCCCTTCACGAACATTTCACGGGGACACCGCCCCGGCCCCACTTCCTACCGTCAAAAGCGCTCCCCGGCGCCTCTGCCTCCCTCCGTCTCTCCGTCCCTCTCTCCCTCCCTCACGCACTCCCAGGGGAGAGGGGGGCGGAGAGCGCGCGCCGCCGCCGCGTTCGCGCCTTCCCGCCCCTGCGCGGTGCGCGCGCACGCAGCGCCCCCTCCACCTCCCGCTTCCCGCGCGCTCCCTCAGCCTCCGCGTCACGTGCCCGCCTTGCCCTCCTCAGCAGCCAATGGGCGGCGCGCCGCGCGCCGCAGGGCCCTTTATAAGGCGCGGCGGCGGCGGGCNGGAGCTGGCTCGGTCCCATCGCCGGGCGAGCGGCAGCAGCGGCGCCGTGCGCCCGCAGAAGGGCTGTGTGTGCGTGTCTCCTTCTGTCTGCCGTCCTACCTCCGTGCCGGAGCTCTACGTCTTCTCTAACAAACTCTCTGCCTTGCTTCTCCCCCGCCCCCCGGGCTTCTGCTTTGTGGATGTTGGCGGCTTCATGTTGTGACAGGAGAATGTGTGTATGTCCTGGGCCCAGGCGGATCGGTATGTATCTCCCTTCGTGGAGCGACGGGCTCGGGGGTCGGATGGGACCCGGGGAAGGGGCTGCTAGGCTGGGCTGTGTCTGTGCGCTGAGGCCGGAGGGGAGGATTAACGGTGCTGCTTGTGTTGAATGCTTCTTGTTCCTCCTCCCCGTCCTGTCCAGCTGGCTCATTCAGGTCTGTCAGGTGTAGGAAAGGCACCCGAGTGAGTGTTTTTACCTGAAGCCATGTGTGTCTTTGGCACAGTGTTTTGGAGGAACCTGTCTGTGCAATGTCAATTAGCCCTAGTAGTATGGCTATAACGAGCCTTCATTAAAGAAAGGGGGAACATTTTTCTGTTTTTTTAGCGTAGTACTACAAAACCCAGAAGTTGACCATCTGACTCAATATTGGTCATAATATAATATATTTACAGGTTGAAAAATAGCACTTGTACCCGGCTCTGGGCTTGGAGAGGTATTTACATTGGATTGATTCTAATATCTTGACAAGTCTTGATTGAACTGTAAAATTTCTACTTCTTGGCCATCTTTTGATCAGCCATAATGATCTTGGGATCTTAATTATTTAAAGGGCAGCTGGAGTGTCTGGTTATATTTGGGGGAGCTGTATTGTGGGGGTAAGTGGGAGAGACTTTAATTTCATTTCAGGTTTGGACACTTGGAATTTTGCATTTAGTTAATCAGCCTGGGATTATTGAATCTGATATGTGAAGCAGACTGATCTCTTAAGCTGACATAGATCTACTATAAATGATAAGAGCCATGGAAAATGTGAGGCCAACTTTTTGCTACTTCCCTTTGGATTTAAAGTAACATTTGATAAACTAATCGTTAAAAATCATTAAAATATCCTATGGTGGCACTGCAGAACTGTTACAGCAGCAATACATTAGTGTTTTTGCTTCATCATGGAGCAATGAAACTGTCAGAACAGTTGAGGCACCACTGTGGGTCAGCACTGAACGCAGATGCTGAGCAATCAGAACAGCTTGATCCAGGTGGAGTCTAATGGGAGATCAGTGCTGAAGCTGAGGTGCAGCTGTAGACCAGGCACATCCATAGAACCTTAAGGTTACTGTTCTGTAAGCAAAACTGTTGCTTTTAAATGTCATATGAAGAAATATACATAACTGTTACCAAAATAGCTCCCATATAATTAGAAGGCAGTGAATAGAATTTAAAATCTATATTTGGAGTTGCAGTCTACTGCTGTCATGCTGTGTGCGTGTGAAGCCTGGACTGGAGAAGCAAATGGCTAACGTAAATTCAGTATGCATCTGGAAGCTTCAGCCAACACACTGCTCCTGGGTGTCTGGACTACAGCCTGAGCTCTTCCTGCTACCTGCACAACAGAAAACTTCCATCTTCCCAGCTGTCAGCGGGAGACTCAGGAGAATTTTTGTCAATGTACGACAGTCACTCATTAGTACTGGAAAGTCAGTGGAGTGACAGCAACATGAATTCTATTCTACTTTCAGCACTTACTTGTCATGTAACAGAGAAATGGGCTCTACTCTGGTTTACTTAATTAAAAAGAACAAACAAGCTTGGAGGGAAGAATATGACTTGCTCCCCTTTCTTGAAACAGGGAGAATGGGGTGAAGCCTCATATGTTTCCAGACACTTCTCTGCTGGCCCAGGTGATCAGAGTCATATGGCTGAAGCTATGGAAAGCTTATGGAATGGGATGATGCAAAATGCAATTTCTCCTGTATTGCATGGTCCTTTAGACTATGTATTGGGGCTTGCTGTGTGTTTTATTGGGGTTGGGTCTCATCTGAAATGCTGGTGTGCTTGCTTGGCTAAAAAAAATCTATTTAATGATTGAAGCACCTTGCATAACACTGCAATATCCATTTCTTCAGTAAAACAATTTGTCATCTAGCAGTGCTGCTAGATTAGTACTTATGACTGCAGTAAGCCTTCTAATGGTCTTTTCTGAGAAGAAGCTTTTGTGATAGAAGTTGATCATAAAAGAGGAAATTGAATTTGCCTTAAGTGTGTGTACTTCACACAAGACACAGTTCAACTCCATTTCCATTCTGGAATTGTTTCTCAAGTATTGCATTGTAGAAGACTTCCTGGTAATGAGGCATAGTGAATGAGGCTTTTGAGAGGCACTCTCACTAATGTTGTGATTTGGTATGTAAATGGGGACAAGAAATGCTAGCGTACTTTTTCTTCAGGGAAGTGAAAAATAAGGAAAGCTTTTAGATGTGGCGAGTAGCAGTAGAATATTTTTTCGGATAGTAGTGGTTTATCTTAACACTGAACTAGCTTTAGAGTGTTGTGCAAGCCTGTGTTCTAGTTATGGAAGCAAACAATTTGCATATAGCCCTTCAATTGAGTAGCTTTTTAAGTGTTTCTTAAAATTTACTGGGATGGAATAGCTGTTGGAAAGATGTGTTTCCTTTCTACCTCTTGTACTTATATCTTAAGCTAGAAAATTGCTGCATAGACTGTTGTGGCTATTTTGTTCATGTCACACAAGTTTGAAGTTTTACATGTGAAAGGGGGGGAGAAGAAACAAAACCTGGTACCGACTTCTGATTGCATAAAGAATGTCTGTTCTCTATCACCTGCTACTTGCTTCTGCTGTCTAAACCATCTTCATTGTATGTCATCTTGGAGTTGTTTCTTGAGTCTTCCTGTTAGATGCTTTCTCTTCTTCAGCCTTATAGAAAGAGCGTTTTCGTCCTTGTGTGCCGCATCTGTCTCTGTCAGCTGTGACATCACCAGGAAAGCAAATATCTGTAAAAGTCCTGTGGCAGTTCTGTCGAGTGCTCCATGCTAACCATTGTGCTAAGTTGTTTGAAGCTTCATAGGCTGTCTGGGTGATGCTGTCACTTCCTGCCTGCCATCTGAGTGGGTATAAGAGCTAAAATACCCGTGCTGAAGTATGGTATAGCTTTTTTTGCTACAGCCCAATGTGGTGTCTATAAACAAGCACCTCATAATGCCTTTCCTTGTTGAGTCCTTTGAAGCTATGAACTCCATATAGTAAGCAACTTGTTTAGGAGCTGTAAGCATCTTAACACAGAATTCTGGTGAAAAAAATCTCTTAGCTGTCCCGCTAAGCATAGTTGTTCTCTTGTCTTTCAGCAATTCCAGTCCGAAGCTCCAGGCTGCCATTGTTGTCTGATGCCATGCCAGCACCAGCTCATCTGTTCCCATTGATTCGTAACTGTGAGATTAGCAGAATAGGCAGTACTGCGTGTTACTGCCACCATAAACATCTGTGTTGTTTGTCATCTCATTTTGCTCACAGTCACTTCAGATATGCACCGCAGAAGAAATTTGCGGCACTGTATAGGCCAAAGGAGCACTTTAATCACTTTCTTCACGCAAGGGATTATGTTTCTACACCGCAGAGGTTTTACCTGACCCCTCCACAGGTCAACAGCATTCTGAAGGCAAATGAATACAGTTTCAAAGTCCCAGAATTTGATGGTAAAAATGTGAGTTCTGTTCTTGGCTTCGATAGCAACCAGTTGCCTGCTAATGCTCCGATAGAGGACCGGAGGAGTGCTGCCACTTGTTTACAGACGAGAGGGATGCTTCTGGGTGTGTTTGATGGCCACGCAGGCTGTGCTTGTGCTCAAGCTGTTAGTGAAAGACTGTTTTACTACATTGCTGTCTCTTTGTTACCTCATGAGACTTTACTTGAAATAGAAAATGCTGTGGAGAGTGGCAGAGCTCTGTTGCCCATTTTACAGTGGCACAAGCATCCTAACGATTATTTTAGCAAAGAAGCTTCCAAGCTTTACTTCAACAGTCTAAGAACTTACTGGCAGGAGCTGATTGATCTCAACAGTGGAGAGACTACTGATGTGAGAGAAGCTTTAATTAATGCCTTTAAGAGGCTTGATAATGATATTTCTTTGGAAGCTCAAGTAGGAGATCCAAATTCTTTTCTCAACTACCTAGTACTTCGAGTAGCATTTTCTGGTGCAACTGCCTGCGTAGCCCATGTGGATGGTGTCGACTTGCATGTTGCAAACACAGGTGACAGTAGAGCAATGCTTGGCGTTCAGGAAGAAGATGGATCTTGGTCTGCAGTTAATTTGTCCTATGACCACAATGCACAAAATGAACGTGAAGTGGAACGTGTGAAAATGGAGCATCCAAAGTCTGAAGAGAAAAGTCTTGTGAAGCAAGATCGTCTGTTGGGTCTCCTGATGCCTTTCAGAGCTTTTGGTGATGTGAAGTTTAAATGGAGTATTGAACTGCAGAAGAGAGTAATAGAATCAGGTCCAGATCAGCTGAATGACAACGAATATACGAAGTTTATTCCTCCAAACTATTACACTCCCCCTTACCTCACAGCTGAACCTGAAGTCATACATCATAAGTTACGGCCACAGGATAAGTTTCTGGTTTTGGCCACAGATGGGCTGTGGGAAACAATGCACAGGCAAGATGTGGCTAGAATTGTGGGGGAGTACCTCACTGGTGTTCACCACCAGCAGCCAATAGCTGTTGGCGGCTATAAGGTAACTTTGGGACAGATGCATGGTCTCTTAACAGAAAGGAGAGCAAGAATCTCTTCAGCATTCGAAGATCAGAATGCAGCAACTCACCTGATACGTCATGCAGTGGGTAACAATGAGTTTGGAACCGTGGATCATGAGCGACTGTCCAAGATGCTTAGTCTTCCAGAAGAGCTGGCTCGAATGTATAGAGATGACATTACAATTATTGTGGTGCAGTTCAATTCACATGTTATAGGTGCATATCAAAATGAGGAATTGTGAATTTAATGCAGTGAACTAGTTACCGGAGTTGTAACAAGGGCCAGTATGAGCAGCAAATTAAAAAAAATCCACCCAAAAATAAAATTGAAAAAGCCTTTGGCAAACAATTGTTTGTTTGCTAGATTCAGCATATCTATTGTTCCTGCCTTTCCCCAGAGCTCTAAAAACATGGGAAGTGCTATTGACCCAATACAAAACTTGAAGAGGATGTCATATCTTGGGAAAAGAGTCTTTATAACAACTTTGCACTATTGATTTCATGAATGCTGCTAAAACAATGTCTTGAATTTGGCAAATTTGGATGAGGGAGGAAGTAGGGTAAAGAATTAACTATCAAAGATCTGGCTGTTTAAGAAACAGCTTGCTTATAAAATATCTGCAAATATATACACTTAAAGAAAAGTAAAAAGTATTGTTGAATTTTTTACAGGGCTAATTCTTGCAATGGTTATCTGTGAATATATTGTGTATTGTTTCTTCTAAGCAGAAGGTCACTTTAACCAGTAAGTCTTCAGTGTAACAAAGTTGTCTCACTTTCATATGGACAATGTCATTCACATAAAGATATTTGTCTAAGTGTTGACTTTCAATGCAGGTCTAAGCCATAATCAATACCTGAGATTCTGTTACAGCTTAATCATATCTTATGCACGGTGACTTCTAAATTTCTTGTGCATTAATACTTGGCTGTGGGTTTCTGCACAACTTGTAGGGCAATAACGCATTACAACATGCAGCAAGATACCAGATAACTTTGTGGAGGACTTAGTTTTCAGTACAAAGGAACTTTCAGACTTTTTGAAAAGTCGGTATTGTTGGTTATGGATGTGTTTGCTTTCCTTAAGGTTATGTCCTTCATGGAATCCACCCCTCTCTGGTGTTGCTTATCTAGTAAATAATTTTTCACCTGAAAAGATCAGGAAATCATTGCTAACCTCTTTGTAGCTTTGTAACTTGCACTCATTTTCACTTTGGATATTTCAAAAGGTCACATTATATGTCCTTCACTTGAACTCATATGTGTAAGTTGGGTTAAAAACTACAAATTACAAAAAAATTGAAGTATGGCTTGTAAATAGCATTTTAATTGGGAAACTCACTGGCATGCATGTGTATGTTCAGTGGTTATTTCTAGCAACTTCTTTTAGTTGTGTTTCTGGGCAGCTGGTGTATGCATGTTTTTATAGTCCAGAATGCTATCATAGAGCAATCTCTGAAATGGGTCTCTCTGGCTTGGAATGGTTGAATTTGTACTTAAAAGATAGGCTATACTTGTGTGCCAAATTTGTTGGGCTTGTAATGGTAAAAGTAGAGACTGATAGCAAATTGGTCATCATTGCATCTATTTGAGGTATGTTGCATTGTATACAGATTTATTTTAACCTGCCCTTAAGTTAAAAACTGAAATGCCTGCTGAAATACTAGTCCTTGACGGCTGAGAGAACACATCTAACTTTATTCCTGGGTTCTAGAGAGCAATGATAGGTCAGCTTATTTCACTTTACCAAGGTGTTTCAGTTAAAATACCTCCCTAGCCCTCATCATAGCGAGTTAAATCAACACTTTACTCAATTAACTGAAATATGCTAGGTTTCTAAAGTGGCATTTTCTACTAAATATGTCTTGCCAATTAATGCTACTGTTACATAGGGTGCACTTAGTTTGAACAATGAACCTGTCCTATAGTAAACATTGGCTCCTCAAACTCACAAATGCTGTGTACTCAGTGGCCTGCAGCTTTAGCGTGTCTCTACCTGACCTTAACTATCAGCATCAATATTGCTGTAAGGTTAATGATGCCTAAGTTCACATTCAAGATGTGTACAACCCTTCTTTATTTGAAGGGAAAAGGGGAACTCTAAAATGCTTAGACAAGTACTGGCTGTTGACATTGCTTCTGTATGTTGTGTTTTGGTGACTGTGTCATTAACTAGGTCAATAGACTATGTTCTATCATTCTAATGCAGTATGTATCTCAGCTGTTGCAGTATTTAACTTTCTTACTTTTTTTACTGTTAAAGCTCTATTAACGTGCATTGCTGTATTTAACCTGTGATTGTTGATATGGATTTGGTACAAGTCATAGCTAGAAGAAATGCACATTGGTCCCATGGATGCAACTTTTATTGAGGAAAAACTGCTTTTTGTAGTAAAGATACTTAAGTATGGGGTCAGACAATATTTATGTATTGCTTGGAGACTTGCTCAGTTTGTATGCAGTGAACAGAAGCAGCATAACTGCCTGCTGAACAGGTGATCTGAACAAACATCTTTTAACAGATTCCAATAAAATGATCAATTATGCAGAAATCTGTGTGTATTGAGTTGATGTAGAATGTATCTGTTCTTCTAGGACTTTGTTTTTTGGTGTGGTCCCTGTTATGAATAGATCAGATGGCCAATGAAAGTGAGTAGTATAAAAGGAAACAAATTGAACTTCAGAGCGCTTCAATGCCACGGTGAGGCTCAATGCCAGCTTGCATCAGGCATGCTGGTGCTGCCTCCCCCAGGCATCAGAGCTCAGGTCCTTCCATCAATATCCTTGCGTCTCAGTTCCCAGCACCTCATGAGTACCTTCGGGGCAGTGCTGCTGAGGAAGCAGCATCATTTCAGATCTTAAAGCTGTGTACTGTACTCTGTATCAAGCAATACTGCATTTTGTAAACAGTCTAAAATATGTGCAGATTAAACTGGGGCAAGAACAAGCTGATGGTGAGCTAAACAGAAACAGATCTTGTGCCACAGGCCGAGGACACATTTGCCTTGTCTACCAGAGTTGTTGCATCGTGGAAAGTGCAGTTATTGTGTAGGTAAGGGTGATGCTGGGATTACTTTTTCAGAGAAGGATTTCACAGCTACAAATATGTGGTTCATCCATGGAGGATGGCTGAATCTTGACAGTCAACACAAGATTTACCTGAATCTTTAAAACTGTTCTAGATGAATGTGTCAGTTTAACAGTAATACTAGGTAAGAGAGGAGTGGGATGTGTGTTATCTGTACTTCCAGCTTAAGGCTCTGTTAACTCTATTCTCTTGTGTTCAGTGGTATGTGCATTGTATTTGCATCCCATCCCTCTGAATGCTGAAACACAACCCATGTCAGTTGTACGAAGTGTTGTTTCTTATTGAAGCTTATGTAGAACTGTATTCAGAAGCTTCCTTGACAGGTTTCAGTATTAACTGCTCATACCACTGGCATGGTGATTGGTGGCAAGTCCATGATGTGGTGGTGGTTGTATTTGCAATTCAATAGATAAGCCTGTTGTTACAATGCTGGTTACACCTTCTGTTTTATTTGCTGCTTGTGAGTATTAATAATAAATTTCTGGGTAGAGGGAAAGGATAATCCAACTTTCATAACTGGATCACAAATGAAGTGTAAGTTGGAAGGAGCATTGTGTGTCAAAATGAAAAGCAATCTGAGATGCACAAATGGTCTGTTCCTACCTGTTCTGCAAGGCCTGAGGGTAAAGAAAACACCAAACAACTTACTTCATGTATTGATCAGTGTGCAAGTCTTCTGAAACTGCATTTCTTGCAAATGACCCACCTAATCAGTCATTAAACTTTCCAGGATTACATAAAACAGCATAAGAAAATACAGGCACCATCCAGTATATACCATGATAAGCAGGTACTTTATTTTGTTTGTGGCAATTAATAAGAAACTAGATTTTTTTTTAACTTAACAAACAAAAGGAGTAGACTAAAAGTTCTCTAGCTCAAAAAATAAGGACCACCTAGTACAAGATTATTTTAGGATTGTTCTCCCTATATCTTCTCTTTCTGTGTTGAAGGAAAAAAAAAAAGATGAAAAGAACTGCAAAGTATATATCTGTTCTTATGGTTCCTAGTCTGGATAAGTAAGTAATCAGTCGTACTGATTTCAGAGGATGTTTTATGCAGCATGCTGTTCACTATCCTCATGGCAAATCTTTCTCTGAACAAAAAAATTATGCTTGCTTTATAGACTTTCTATTAGATTTCCTAGATAGAAAATCCTCTTTAATAAAGCTTGTGAATACCAAAGTATTTTCATAGCATCATGAACAAGCTGGTCAGTTTTAATATCCAATATATGTACTTAGAGTAGCCTTTAATGTATTGCCTCACATCTTAATTGCAAAAATAACCCTGTTGGGGCTGTCTGATTGGACATCATGTGTCATGTCACATGATGCCGAAAGACAGGAGAAATGCCTAATAAATAGGGAGATCATTGATATTAACAGGAAAGCACCCATGAGCTGATGCACAGCCATGCATTAAGCATAGTCTCATTCAAAAGCTCTGTATATTAATGAAATAAGTCTGTCAAAATCGCTATAAGTCTATAGTCATTAATTCTGTAGCCTTTCCTGTTGCTCATTCCTAGTACTTCTTTGCCCACTGCGGTGGTGCAACAGCTGGGCTAATAACAAGAATACTGTTTTTCAGGATTTTGTGGATTTTATGCAAGGTGATAAATGGCTAATAGTAATTAGTTAGTGTTCCCAGGTTTAGGCAGCTGGGAGAGGAATGAATATTGCTTCCCTGGTAGCAGCCTCTTCTAGAGGGGGGAAAAAGTAAATCTTTCTCTTAACAAAACCTGGCTGCTGTACAGAAGACCTAGCCATAGCACAGCAGTGTTTGATAGGAATTTATTACTCCTGCAAAAAGCAAAGTGTATTCATTTGTACAGCATGCTGCACTAGTGCAGCTACCACCCTGCTTCTCTGGAAGTAGCTCAAATGTCCCTGCAAAACGTGGTGTTTTCCTGTGTATGTATAAGCACTGTTGCTTATGGGCAGATCCCTTACCAGCTTTTTCTTAAGACACCTAACTTGGGTGCTTCTGTGTGGGTGCTGCATCCTGAGTGTTGAAGCGCCTGTTACAGGTGGTGGAGCTGTATTCAGTGCATGTTGTGGAGCCTCAGTAGCTGTTCAGCCCACTCCATGCCTACATTCAACTCTGTTGAGCACGACAGAAGCTTAGGCACCTTGTCCACACATAGGTAGATCCATTTAGGTGTTTTCTGGAGGCAAATCTTAAACATTTTTTCTAGGGTCTTCAAAGGTACAGTAGTCCTGAAGCTTTTGTCTGCCACTTTTGCATAATTACTTTGGGTTTTTTATTACATTAGGTCTTGTACCTAATGTACCTGTGATTAGCCCTATTTTAAGGGCTTGTTCTTGCTCTTTGATTCTTAAGGTATGTGGAAGTGCAGCTCAAACTCCGGTGTCATCTTTTGTGTTGACCTACACAGATGGTGTGTAGGATGTCACTGCTGTGTGCTGCAAGGTGTTGCTGTTACACGAAGGACTCCCTTTATCTCCCCTGCTCCAGAGCCCTGCCAGTGTTCAACAGTTAAGTGAACAACGTACGGTTTCCTTGGCATAATCTCTGAAGCCTGCACTTGGAACAGTGTTCAGCATTCCTTCTTGCTTGCATGAGTAGGAATCTGTAAAGCTTCCAGCACAGCTGATCAGAGGAATCTATGTTCTTCTATTCATTCTTTTACAAAGCTCACTCCTAAGGACAGCTCTACAGAAGAGATGATCCAGGCCTTTACATAGTCCCCCTTTATATGAAAAAGAAGTAAAGTATCCTAAACTGAGGAGACAATGTCTTTTTATCAAAACAGTCCAGCTTATAAAAGGCTGAAATATTAATAATTAAGGAAGAAACAGAGCCTGAACTTCTAGTTGATAGTACAGAAGGCAGAAGAGTCTTCTAGCGGGTGGCTTGGCAGCACTGTAGTGTGGCAATGCAAGGCAGTCCTGTGTCTGTCTGCTGAGGCTGGTCTAGAAATGAACGCTAAAGTACCTTTCACTGCTTAGCAAACATTGACACAAAAGAGTCTGAGAAGCTGTCTAGCTCAATGTCAGAAAGATAAGCATAAAAAATGTGTGGATTTTTGACAGACACTTTGTCTTTCTAGTATTTGGGGCTTTTTTACGTTTGGACCATATTTATATCTTCATGCCAAATCATGTTCAAGTAGGTGAAAAGAATATTCTATAGAATCAATGTGTAAGAGATGCTTCTTACAGCTGAGGAAGGCTCCTGACTATTCCTACTAATTTGTGAAGAATATGTAAGGAACTGTTGTGAAAATCCAACTGACAGAAAAGTGCAGTGAGAAGGTCGCATAAGATTAGGGCCCAAAAGTAACATAGGCTCTCCAGGTTGGTAGATGGCAAGCATTCAGGCTGGTGTACTGCATTTTAAAGCCACTGTACCATACAAAATTTTGGGTATTAAAATTGCCTGAGTTATGACAAGGGTTCAAACAGTTGAAATATATCATTACTAAATTGATAAAAGACAATTCTTACGTCTGCTGTGTTTGCTAACCTGTATTAAAATAGAAATATTGAAGTGTTATGGGTCTTATTTCTCAATGCTGCAGCTTAAAGGCACATTTGAAGCATATCACAGCAGTGATATTAAAAGCTCAGTTCTGAAGTCAGAGAATCATAAAAGTCCCTTTGATATGAGATCAAGTGTTCCCATGGTACCCACAGGAAGAGTGCTTGGAAACTCTCACTTCTTCTGCAGCAGCTAACTCTTTAAAAAACCAAAAAGTAACACAAGATCTGTCTAGCTAATAAAGAGACATAAAAAGCCCATCATAAACAGCGAAGCAGTGACTGAAATGGCAATAGGAAGTCAGGAGACAGATTCAGAAAAGCAACAGAATGTAGAGTATTTCAAAAGTATACAGAAATACAAGAATGTGAATCCTAAGAAGAATTCAGGATAAAGTAGGAAAATGTAAGGGGGGAAAAAACCTGTCATAAAACCTGTCTTTAAAGCTGTAATTGCACACATGAAAGAAAACTTAGGCGTGTGCCGTAAAACAACTGTAGAAGGCAGCACAGTAAACCACAATGATGTCAGAGATGGCTATGAAGAGAAAGGTCTTGCATCAGTTATACTTGGTGACATGGTCCTGCTCAGAAAAACAAACAGCAGATCAAGAGATCAGAAATGACTGAATGAGCTGAAGATCAAAAAAAAATCCCAAAACAACAAAAGCTTAACGAAGTACAGCTGCTGTTGTTCTGATTTTTAAATGAAGTTTACTGTTTCTATGCAAATATGAAAACAGAGATACAAATCATCAAAACAAATGTATGGGTGCAGGGAATTTTAAAAACCAAGGGCAGTGCACATTACAAAACAGTACTTTCTTGACTTTTACGTTGCAATGGCACCTCAGTACAGAAGACAAAAAGAAAGCTGTGAGTGAGGATGAAAGAAAAAAGATCAGAAAAAACTTAAGTAGAGGAAAGAAAATCAGAGCTGAGGAGAACTTGTCACTTCATTTTCTTTTTCTGTCAGTCTTTTAATTTGAATGATGCCTGTGTGGTTTTTTTCAGAGGTTTTTGAGCCCTAGGGCTATGCTTGTAGACCATCGAAAGTTAAATTTGGCTTAGAATGTAGTTGAAAGCAACTATACATGCTGACATTTTCACAGCTGTTAAAATGCAAAACTGGAAGTTTTGGTCTCCTGCATTCCACCAGTTGCTGCCCAAATGAATGCTAATCATTGTGGCATTCCCTTGTTCAACAAGTTTTTCTCGTTCTCCATACCTCAGGTGAAAGCTGCTGTCCCGAAGACAGAGAGTTCATTTTGTCTATCTTAAATCTCCCTCACCCAAGAACAGTGCTGCAAGTATGCAAATGCGTGTCAATGTGCATTCCTTAAGAGGAATGTCCTCAAGGCGTTTGGAGATCCTGCCAGTCCATCAGAGACAGCTGGGTCAACTACTACCAAGAGGGGAGTAAATAATCAGATGACTGAACTGTTTGCGAAACTGGGAAGCATCACATGATGCCTGGCAGCTTCATAGGCAGAGAACTAAAATTTTTATCATAGGATGACTTTTGGGGGTGTTTAATTTCCAGAAACTTCCTCTGAGATAAATTTAGTTGCCAGAATATCGCACTGGTGGCAATTTAGTAGAACAGTGAATATGTCTGTATTGATGGTGTGATTGTTTGGGCAGAACCTGCCAGGAACATAACTGCAACACACATTTCGACTTTGCAATAGCAAATTGATCAATTATTGACTGAACTAAGCAAAACTTGCATTCTAGAGCATTTGAGTAGCAGGGACAGGAATACATCCATACCTGACAGCAAAACATAACAGGAAAACAAAACCCAGAGTAAATAGAAAACTTGACTCAGATCTTATGCTTAATAATTTAATGGGCAATCCTATAAATACCATGACAATAAAAGCATTATTGGTCTGGATGAAAGTTTATAAAATATGAAGTAAAATATCCTGTTCCAGCTGAAAAAACCAACCAAGCCTAACAAACCTAGAACAAACAAATAATTTCCATTTTAAGTACAAAGTTTTCTTGTAAAAGAGGGGTAAAAAACCCAAAAAGCTAGTGGTTAATTATAAAGACAGAGATAATGTTTGAGCAAATTGACACCAGTTTTGATCTCCTCTTGATTTTAAAAAATTAGTAGACCTACTCAAGAAACAGGTCTTTGCAGCTGTATTTGTAAGAGAAAACTAAGAAGCAGCATAAGTTACAATGGCTGCAAAAGACATCTTGGATTCAAAATGTACATTAATTTTCATATGCTTAAATACATTTCCAAGGCTTTAAACAAAATAATTTGCTGAATTACTCATCAAAGAAGCAGCGAAGAGCAATACTACAAATCCATTATTTGCTAGTTTTCTTTTTTCCTTAAAATTTCAGTTAAACGAAGTCATTGTTTTTTTAATTAAGAACTTGAATAAGACATTCTGTATCTGTAAATTCCTTCCAAACATGTTGCATCAGGTCTACTTTTCATTCCTTCACTTGAGTCAAAAAAGAGAGGATCAGAATAAGGAGAAGATTGTGGTTTGAAATTTTCTTAAGAAGTCAAACAATTTAAAAAATGCTCTGTACATTTCTTAAATGGGAGGCAAATTCTAGGTGAATTTCATCAGACTTTATTTTCACAGAATAGTGGAGGTTGCCAGAAACCTCTGGGCATCATCTAGTCCAGCTCTCCTGTTTAACCTCCTGGTCCGTTAGCAAAATTACTGTCGGAGCTCAAGCAATTTAAATAAAGCTCCAGGCAGGTCAAGACAAGTTTGGATTAACCAAGCCTGAGGACTCCCTATCCTGAGGCCTTGCAAACTCAGTACAAAGCTTGTGGCCCATTGCTAGCAATGCCAGTGCTGTATTACAGGGCTATGTGGTTACAAAGTCCACGCTGCCTGCTCCCAGTAACCTTGTCCTTCAATTATTTGCAGGTGCTTTCCAGGAATTTTCCAGGTGCTCCATCACCTTCCTGGGGACAGAGATGAGGGTGACCAGCCTGTAGTTCCCTGCGTCCTACTTAGAGACAGGAGTGACATTCACTCTTTTCTATAGTTCAGGAACTTTTCCTGATCACCATAATCTCTCACAGATAATTGAGAGTGGCCTCAGTGACATCAGCCAGCACTGTCAGGAGGCATGGACACATCCCATAAGGCCCCATGGACTTTAATATGCCTTTTTTTTAAATTAAGTGTTCCTTGACTTGATCTTCTTCCTCTTGCTCCAGACTTTCTCACAGGTTTGAGAGCATGAGGCTCCTAAAGGTTGGCTTTGCCAGTAAAACACAGGTGCCTCAGCTTTCTTGTTACCAGGTCCCCATCCCCATTCAGCAGCAGGCCCCCATTTTCCCTTGTCTTCCTTCTGCAGATGATATACTTGCAGATGTCCTTGCTGCTGTCCCTGATTCCTTACCAGGTTCAACTCCAGATGGGTTTTTCCTTTTCTAACCCTGCCCCTGTGTACTTGGACAGGACCTCTATATTCCTGGCAGTTCACCCGTCCTTGCTTCTACCTCTCGTGCATTTCCTTTTTCTATTTGAGCATTGTCAGGAGTCTCCTTGCTCACATTTGCAGCTGCCTCCTGCCTCTGCCTGATTGCCTGCACATTGAGATGGATCATTCTGAAGCTGGAGGAGGTGATACTTGAAACTCAACTGACTCTTCTGGTCCCCTCTTCTCTCTGTGGATGCATTGCACAGGATTTCTCCAAGTAGACACCTTAAGAGGCCACAGCCTGCTCTCCTGAACTCCAGGGGTCG
Source organism: Melanocharis versteri (assembly GCA_013397845.1). Classification (NCBI taxonomy): domain Eukaryota; kingdom Metazoa; phylum Chordata; class Aves; order Passeriformes; family Melanocharitidae; genus Melanocharis; species Melanocharis versteri. Next base: position 134,386 of record VZTG01000655.1, on the reverse strand, counting down.
ATCCTGCTGTTTTCCTTGTTTCGTTTTTGTGTGATCCACCACCATTTCATGGCCACTGCAGCAAAGGCTGCCTGTGACCTTCACATCCCCAATGAGGTCTTTCTTTGTTGTATTCCTTGGTTTTAAGTGTGGGGTCCAGCAGAAGGTTTTTCCCCCATTAGCTCTGTGATCATATTTGTTAGCAACTGCTCACTCCAGTAACCCCCAGATTGCTTGGGTCCTTCTGGGTTGACCTCCCAGCCAGTATCATAGCAGGGCAGAGTTTTTTAGAGTGCAGAAATTCAGCATTTAATCGATTTTATTAAAACAATGTGTTGAAGGTACTTATTTCTGAATATTGCAGGAAAAAAATATTATTTGTGAGATTTTCTTCTGAAGTCTTAACAGCTCAGGTAATTTTATTTCGCAAAGTAGGCTACAACTTAAACAAACTGAAAAGTAATCAAGATAGCAGCAGACAGATAAAAAAGAGAGAAACTGCTTACCTTACTGTGAATTCTGGGTATGTAAAATAAATGTACAAACAAGAAGGAAGAACTACACTGCTTTTTAAGTGAGAGAGCTGAAAATTGAGCTAAAACCCACCTACATGAAAGAAATCTTGAATGAAATTCTTCCTCAAGTGAAATCAAGAGGAATCCTTGCTTGTTCTTTTGAGGTATCTGGCAGCGTTTTATTGATCTTTGACAGGTATGGATTTTGTTCCTTATTCTACCAGGCATGACTGGTAGGCAAGTTGCTCAAGATGAAGTTTTGAAACACAGTCACTTAATTTGCAAACTCAGGCTTTGGATTACAGTTTCAAAAGCCCATGCCCATACAGTCTCAGAGTGTGTGCGCACCCTTTTGGCTTCAAACAGCTCCCAGAAGGCTCAGTACACCCGAAAATAGAGCAAGAGAAGTCACAACTGCACAATTGCTTTGCACACTTGCTCCTACTCTTCTCCAGATTGTTGTAGCTGTAAGATAGTAATGAGGCTATTCACAAAGACAATGCTCAGTTAAACTAAGCATTGTGGGTTATACTGAAATAAGCACGGTAAATTCAAAATGAAAACTGCTGTTGCACATTAATGCAGTAACTTTGCTGAGTAAAACTTTCTACTAACTTTTGCTGTGTTTCTTTCAGCATCATCCTGTAGGCCCCAGAGAAGCAGTTTCACTTAATCACACCTTCCTGCCTGGGCAGAACGTGCTTGGCATTGTAACTAATTGAGTCTAAGGAAAAAAAATTGATTTTGTAGGCTCTTGTTGTGGGCAGGTCTTTGATGTTCCTCTCATTTGGGTTCATTTCCAGTCACAAAACATCTGTTCTCCTTGTAATTGGGAAAAGTTGGGATAATGTAATTAGGCAAACATCTCCTATCTGCCAAATCTTCTTTCTGATGGGAGTTTAGCTGAAAAGAACCCCACCGTTTCTTTTATCAATAAGTGGTTCTTCGCTAATCTGTTTAGCCTGGGTACGGCGAAGGCCGAGCTCTCGTCTTTTCCCTTAGTGAATTATTTGTAGATGGGGCTCCTCCTCGTGGGTGATGTTCGCAGCACAGGGCTGGGCAGAGGCGGGCCGCTCCCTGCGGCTGCCTGGGTTTGGGCGCCGCAAATCGTTAACGATTAATACGCAAAAAGCCTTTCAGTCATGTGCCAACACCTCACACCGGAGGTTCATGTGCAAGCCCGAGGCGTGGTTGATGGTGACGAGCTCTGGAGGTGTTTTTGTAGAGCCAGGCCAAGGCGGTGAGGAAGAAGATGCTCTCCAGAGGAGCCCGGCCAGCCTTTTATTCACAGCAGCAGCTTGTGTCGCAATGGCTGCAAGGCACAATGGCTGATACCAGCAAGTTTACCCACCACCCTTCAATCAATGTAAAATTAATTTTACATTAGCTGGAGCTGCTGCTGCCAACAGCATCAGGCTTGGCAATGGCAAGGACCCTGAGAGGAAACATTTCCCTTTGTCCTGAATTGACGCAAAATGGCCCTGACCCAATCTGCCTGCAGTTTTATTTCATGGAGATTTTTCAGTCAAATATTCTTTTAGTAAAGCTGGAATAATGTGCTGCATTTTCAACCCTTAAAATATCATATCTGAAGGTTATGCAGAAATGAAGGATCCTGTCGAAGTTGAAATTGTCCATTCAAGCCTGAGAAATTCAAATTTTACCTTAAGAGAATTTATAGATACCTCTTATATGCAATTTTTCTTATATGTAACACACTCAGTAAAACTCTCACAAAACATGTTCTCCATCTGATTATGAAAAGACAAAATAAAATTAGGTCCACCTGAAATAAAAACTGATATTTTCTCAATATAACCCTTTTGAATTTTCATTAATTTAAAATTAATTATTTGTGAAAGGCAAACTCTTGAAAGAAAATGGACACATTCTTTACAGAAATTATGAAAAAAAATCTTCCTTTCTTTTATATTCACTGGTTTTTTTATGGTGTCTTTAGGAAGCACTGCTTCTCTTTGTACTTAACATTGAGATTACCTGGGCAGGAAAAGCAGTGGAGGGTGGTTCTGGTCCTGGTGGGGGTGTTTGTGTAGCTCCCAGCTTTGGCAAATGGCGAGTGTAACATCTGCATTCACTTGGAAAAGAGGGGAGGAGAAAGCAGTCATTCAATATCATTTCACTTTAGTACTGTTTTCTTTTCGCTTTTAAGATAGAAGGAGAAGAGGAAGCAAAATTGTATGTCTATGCATTGTCTTTATTCTCTAGTGAACATGTTAATCAGGGATTTGTTACAAAACCTCTGTGAAAGGGATATGCAGGTGATTAGACAAGATCCAATACAGGGAATAGCCTCCCCAGTCCTCCTTTGCTCTCGGTCAGATCTTCACTCTAGACAGACACAAGCAATGACATTTCTGTGTCTTTCAAAGTACAGCTGTGACCAGATGTGCATCTGTGCCCGGAAGTGTGAGCAGTCACAAGCGCTGGCTCTGGCCTGCAAGCTCCATGCACTGCAGCTTTGTGTGTACGTTTGTCAGCTGCTGTGAGCTTGCTTGGCAGCAGGAACATGGTCCAGGGACTTCTCATGTCCCTTTCCTCATCCTGTAGCTTCACACTACTGGGTCCTGAAGTGCCACCAGAGCAACCAGAGGGGTCACCAAACCAGTAAGTTGAATTTCTTTTGGGGTATAACTGCATGTGTCCTTGGGACACGAACATGAGCACAATGCTGTTATGATTTTCCATTTGGATTAGAGTTATAACAGTAGAAATATACTATGAAAATAATAATTAAAAACCTATCTAAGCGATCTGACTGAATCATTATCTACTCTGCATGCTACTGAGTGCAGAAAAAAAAATCCTATACAGATAGATGAAGCTTTTTCTGTGCAGGTATTTAAGAAAATAAGCCAATTTGTTTGCTCTTTGTAATATGGAAAGAGTATATTCAACACCCATGAAAAGAAATAAAAGTAAGAACTATAAAAGAAACAGTTTCTTACAATCAACCTGTTGATAGTCTTGTCAAAAAGAAATGAATCAGTTATTATCTTTGTGTCTGTGTCATTGTCACAGAGATAGTGATATCATAAACAGCTGAAGTACTTGCAGGATTTTATAAACTCATTTGGAAATTAGAACCACTTCCATACCTTTAAGGTGAAAGCTATTTTGAGCACCCTAGGAAGTATATTGTTTTAGTGACAAGTTATTTTTTGACTGAAAACTACGGATTTCCTATAACTTTCTCAAAAAACTATTATGTTGGCTTTGGAGATGGTATAGAACATAGAGGATAATGGAATGTGAGAAGAATGGTTTAGTAAATATATAAATATGATGTGTGGATTTATTGGCAGTTGTATTCCTGGCTCAATCAATAATCCAAACAAGCCTTTCCTGCAGAAGCTAATGTCACTGTATTGTAATTAATGCAAATTTATCTTCCTGAAACACTTGCAGAAAGACACCTTTTAAAATTCAATATGCATACTGTTCCTCAAAAGGAGAATAAATTAGCTTGAACAGTTTCAGAAGAACTAACAAGATAAAGAATTGAAAAATACTTGAACTGACAGAACTGATTTAGGAGAGAAATCGGTATTTGAGTGGATAAGCATGAAATTATGATCTGCCTGCCCATCTCATCGTGTAGAAGATGAACAGCCACTTCATGGCAAGGTGTTTTTTTTCTTTAAGTTTTGTCCCTATGATTAGTCCTATATTTTATGAGAACTTGATCCTGACATTTATGAGATATTAATTTTATCATTGTCCTATACATAACAGAACTGTTAGTGCTAAAATTTGTCTGAGCTTCTGTAACCCAGATCTCAGCCTAGAAAGAAATACTACTCCCTTGTGATAGAAGCTGACTTTGGAAAGGGAATTTATTGAGATGATTATAACTGGGTACATCCTCTGGTAAATCACATTATCCTAGTGTTTTGCGCTAAATGGACTTCTGACCTGAGCTGTCTAAAAATTATTGCATTGCTAAATATGGTTAGCAAAAGTCAGTCCTCCTCTTGGTACCTTATGGGAATCAGGTTCACCTGTAAGAAAACCAAATTATTTGTTTAATGTACTGATAGGGACTAAATGTAAGGCCAGAGAGATGCAACTGTGTAAGAAGCACTTCTTTGGTACTGTGTGTGTGAACCTTCTGGATGTTCCTAAACTTGGCCTCTCAATGGCAACAAAACACCCCCATCATTTTCTGAAACATAAACTGCATGATGTTTGCGTGACGCCCAGTGTGCTGCTCTCCAGGTCCTTGGCTCCCGGAAGGAAGGGGCTGAGCTACTGAAGTCATGGGGGAGTTGTAGCATTCACGTTCTGGTTTGAATGTTTAAAATGTGTCTGCAACGTTTGAATTTACTCCATGTGACTCTGCACTGGAAAGCACCATCTGAAGAGCATTCTGCTTGTTATTTCCTACTTCTGTCATAGTGCTTGTTGCAAAGCCCGAGTGCGGATGTGCTCTGGCTGGCATAAGCTGAATGACTCATGAGTCAAGAATGCCTCTCTCCAGATTCAGCTCAGCTTTGCAGATTGAGATTGCTCGGCCTTTGCTTTTCAGCTGACATCAAAGAGTGCAAAAATAGTTGGGGTTTTCTCTCCAGGCATTTTCCTTGGTTTAAACTGGAATTCTCGAATGTTTCCATTTCACAGAGCAGCAAATACAGTATTTTGTGCCCAGAGTTTTTCCTCACATGGCACACATTGAGCAGCCATATCCTTCTCAAGTCCCTTCTTCCATTATTTGGCCTTTGCTCTCATTACTTACCTGGATGAACTATCTTTAAAAGATGAACTCTTTGATATGTTTAAAATCATCTTTTTAGAGGGAATTATTGGAAACCTTATTACTCAATATTGAATATAAATATGGCCATTTTGCAAAGACACAAGGACCAAGGCTTGTGCCTTTAATGGGTGAGGCCTTTTTTTCTCATTTTCTACCTCCTAGCAGCTTAGACATGCAGCAGATTTCACAAGGGGCTGGCAAGTCTGACAGCTCTGGTTAGTTCATCCATCCTTCTTGGCACATGACAAGTTCAAAACAAATTCTAAATTAATTTTTCACTTATAGTAGGGAGATCCTAATAAATACACAGGTAGGATGTTTTCTTTCTCTATAGTTAAAGCAGTTCCAAGGGGAAAAAATGTAGTGAAACAAAATAAAATAAAGAATAAAAGAGCAACCTAATCTATGACAAAAAGTAAAGGTGGGAGAAGGATGCAAGGTATGCCAAAATGAAAATTGCAAGCTTCGAAGTAGGAATTTTGTTTCAAACAGGCCATTTTTATACCTCAGAAAACTGTGCTACTGAGTGCAGAAATATGCCTGAGAGTCCTTTGGTGTGGCACCAATATAGCCTTAATAATTTTAAATTATCACTCATACATGGAAGGGATCTCAGAAGATCACCTAGTCCAACCTTTTATGGGAAAGAGAGTATAGATGAGATTAGCGACCACCCTGTTCAACCACGTCTTCAAAACCTCCAGTTATAGGGACTCTACCACAACCCTGGGAACATTGTTTAGTGGATAATTATTGTCACTGGACAAAAATTCTTTATCTTCGGATGAAACCTAATGGGCATGTCCAGGTGTGCATGTGGCAGTCCCTGTGCCTGCCTGGGTCAGCAGTGCCTGACCAGTGAGGTGCAGTGGGTGACTCACCTGTCCTGTCAGCCACAGTAGGGTGAGAGTCCTGTCCAGTCACCAACAAGTCTTGGAAAAAGCTGTCTACCCAGTCATTTTGGCAGAGATTTTACCTGGGTTCATTATCTAAACAGGCTAAAACTATCAGCAGAACCGTTAACCTCAAGTCCTACTGGCAGCCTCTCATAGTGAGAGGCATGATGTGACAGTGGTAGGGTTGCTCAGAAGTTGACCAGCATAATGATTTTCCACTAGAAAGTGCTAATTTATCAAACTCTGTATTGTAAAAGAACAATTTCAGTAAATTCAAAATCTCTTTTAAAATGCCTAGAAGTTGTTCACATATCCTACTTCAACTTTTCAGTTAGTTTTATTTTAAAAACTCATTTTAAAATTTAAATTAGTTTCAGTAAAATTAAAGCCAAATTGAAACAAGTATTTTGATCATAAAAAAAAAAATATAAGTCCAATCTAAAGTTGCTCCTTTGCAGGCTTTCATTGTTTAAGCATACTTGAGATAATTATGTATTTGCAACTGAAGATAGCTGATGACATCTTGACTCATGGATGAAGGCAGTGACGAAGTGCCTAGCATTTTGATGGTGTCATAATTTTACCCTGTCTCTAAATAAAGTGTTTTCCTACAGCTTTTAAACCATTAAGATGTATTTATATGCCTATGTAATTATACACAGAGGTCATGTTCTCTCAGTTCCTCAGAGATGTTTCTTGTTTTGTCAGTGCAATGGGAAAAATAAGTTTGAGAGAATTCTTGCCCTGCCATGGCAAGATGACAACAGCTCTTCCAAGCCACAATATGATGCTTTGGTGCAGCTATTTGCTCAGGAATCTGGATCTGTTCTGGTACTTTCATATTTTTAACCTTCTGGCTGCATGGTTAGATGTTCCTCATTTTTCCTTTCATTATCGTACCCTCAGTAACGCTCCTCTGGTCTAGAAATGGATGGCGGATCTCCCCAGTCCTTAGAACTACTCATGTTTCTCTCAATTTCCCCTCTCCAATCCTTGGCTTTTGTCCGCACAGAACCTGAAATTGCGTTCTGGCAGAGATACCCAGGTATGCAAATCTGCGTGTAAGTATGAACAAACCTGACAGCATTGTGGGTTCATGTATAAACAAGGTTATTGGCTTCCTCCTGTTCATTGCAGACAGCAGTCAAATTATACTCCATGCTTTTTTGCCAATAAATGGTATTGAAAAGTCATGGCAGCTGGGTGAATTCCTTGGTGAGAGAAAAAAAGTGAAACATTGCACTCATTTTTTAAAAAGGGGAAAAAGGAGGGCTCTGGGGACTATGGACCTGTCACCTCTGTGCCTGGAAATATCATGGAACAGATCCTCCTAGAAGCTGTGCTAAGGCACATGGAGGACGGGGAGGTGATTTGGGACAACCAGCACAGCTTCTCCACCTGTAAGTCCTGCTTGACCAGACTAGGGGCCTTCTTTGATGGAGTGACTACATCAGTGGACAAGGGAATGGCTATGGATGTCATCTATCTGGACTTTTGTAAGGTCCTTAACATGGACCCCCACAACATCCTTCTCTCTAAATTGGAGAGGGATGGATTCGATGGGTAGACTGTTAGGTGGATGCGGGATTAATTATATGGCCACATCCAGAGGGTAGTGGTCAATGGCTCAGTGTTCCAGTAGAAATCAGTGACAAGTGGTGTCCTTCCAGAGACCGTGTTTGGAACAGTGTATTTAATGTCTTCATCAGTGACAAAGACAGTGGTGTCAGTGCACCCTCAACAAGTTTGCCGATGACACCAAGCTGAGTGGTGCAACTGATACATGTGAAGGATGGGATACCATCCAGAGCGATCTGGAGAAGCTCACGAAGGGGGCCCATGGGAATCTCATAATGTTCAACAAGCCCAAGTGCAAGGTACTGCACCTGAGTAGAAGCAACCCTCAGTATCAATACAGTCTGGAGAGGAAGATTGCAGCAGCCCTGCCAAGAAGGACTTGAAGGTGCTGGTGCATGGAAAACTGGACATGACCTGGCAGTGTGGACTTGCGGCTCGGAAAGCCACCTGTGTCCTGGGCTGCAGCAGAAGGGGTGTGTGCAGCAGGGGGAGCGAGGGGATTCTACCCCTCTGCGCTGTGCTGCTGAGACCCCACCTGGAGTGCTGCATCCAGCTCTGGGGTCCCAGCACGAGGAAGATGTGGACATGTTGGAGCAGGTCCACAGGAGTGTCACACACATGATTAGAGGGCTGCCCACTATTTATGAAGTACGATAATTCACTTACATTTGCGTAGCAGCAAGGCTTCCAGGTCACCTTTCCGAACAGCCCTTGGCTACCATGTTGGCATCTGTCCCCCCAGGTCCAGAATAAGCTGGATGCAGCCATCAGAACTCCCACTGGTGGTTGTGGCTTAAGCAGGGGTGCAGAGAGGGGTGGAGGAATGTGCTGCTACACTGTCCAAGGTCTGTCTACAGCATTTAAGGTTGACTTTGACTGGTTTTTTTGGAAAAAGAGGCTTCATTCCTTTTGGAAATTTAGCAGACCCTGGAAGCAGACCCTGGAAGGAAACCAGTGGGATTCGCAGTGTTGATTTTTACAGCTGGAAGGAGCAAAATAGTGAAGGAACTTAATTGCAGCTTATCTACTTAGGTAACAGGATGCTACAGACTTGGCTGTCATTCAAAACAGGAAATGCAAAAAAACCAAAAACTAATAAAGTATCATGAAGTCACTATAGTGCAAACCAAAAAGATCTGAGATAATCTACCACTGTCTTATGACACGGACTTGGGTCCTTCCTCTCCCTTTTAAATGATGCTGAGCAATTTGAACAACTGTTCAGTCAAAGTGACTTACTGGTGCTTACAAAAATTATTCTCCCAGGGGAACAACTATTTTTTTTCCTGTCTTTCACCACTATCTTATTGTTGGAGTACCTCCTGTGGCATACCTGCCAGTTTGGGGTGGAATTGTGATCATGGCAGGGAACTGGGGTTGTTTAGTCTGGAGAAACCTGAAGGGAGGTTGTAGGCAGGTGAGGTTGGTCTCTTCTCCCAGGTAACGAGTGGCAAACAGACTCAGGTTGTACCTGGGGAGGTTTGGATTAGGTATTAGGAAAAAAATATTCACTGAAAGGGTAGTTAGGCATTGGAACAGGCTGCCAGGGGAAGCGGTGGGATCACCATCCCTGGAAGCGTTCAAAAAATTGTGTAGACATGGTGCTTAGAGGCATGATGTAGTGTTGGACCTGGCGGTTCACGGTTGGACTCGATGATCTTACAGGTCTTTCCTAACCTTAGCAATTCTGTGGTTCTATGATTCCATGCCAAGAGAGGCAAAAGCTGCGAGCCGCGTCCTTTGCCTTGAGGAGAGCTCAGCCGGGGCCGGGAAACGAGAAGCCAGGCAGGGGGCAGCATCTGATCGTCCAGGGCCGCGTTCCGGCCCCGCTCCGGCCCCGCTCCCGTCTCGCTCCGGCCCCGCTCC
>VZTG01000655.1:0-124708 GCA_013397845.1 Melanocharis versteri | reverse complement strand
CCGCTCTCCGGCCCCGCTCCGGCCCCGCTCCCGTCTCGCTCCGGCCGCGCTCCCGCCCCGCTCCGGCCCCGCTCCGGCCGCGCTCCCGCCCCGCTCCCGTCTCGCTGCGGTCGCAGTGGCTGCAGCCGCTCGGGAAGTTTGGCCAGAACAAGGAAAGAAGTTTAGAATCTCTTTGATGTGTTGCTGCAGATTCTGTGATAGCGGTGGATCAAAGCAGCGGCAGCCTCGCTGGTGAAGTTATTTCCGCAGATATCAAAGCGTTCTGCGGCGGGGAACCTACTGCCACATCGTTGGTGTAGCATTCATGGCTAGAGAACTGGGTGCTAAGAAAAGTAGCGGGGACAGTAAATGGGACATCTGACTGTGGACTTCTGTAGTATCTTTTTTTATCTGGAGCGCTGATTTCAGCTGAAACAGATTAAAAAGTGACAACAAGCCCAGTTTACTGCTAATCCAAGAGTTACTACTTCTCATACATGTATATATAGGCCCTTTTTTTCTTGGTGATAAGTTTGTTTACATAGGGACACAAAAAGCTACGGGTTGTGGTGACAATTTGAATTGCAGACCACCTATGCAGTTATTTTCTTCCATAACTGACACTGGAAGCCACAGATTAGGGTATGAATTGCAGAATTAATAGAATCAGTTCCCAAGCCTCCTATAAAGGAAACAATACAAAAAGGACCAGTGACAGCTCCTTTTTAGACCATGAGTATATAAAAATGAGCACCCAACAGTCAGTATCACCAGTCCTAGGAACCTTTGTGGAGTTAAGCCTGTGCAAGCCAATTAATGGCTGTCATATGTAGTTTGTTCTTCCTTTGTAGTTTGTTCTTTCTTTCATCTTATTCCTATGAAAACTGTGTGAACAGTGAAATGTTTGTGAGATGTTTGGTCCTTGAGAATGTCAGGCTTTGATGGCCTCCATTCACCAGACATGGCACTCTCTATCACTGGGCAGGTTCAGCTCTAAAGCCCCAGCTGTCTTTTCTGGAGAGTTACAGGTGCTGGATATGTGTTCTGCAGCCCTTTTACCAGGGTGAAGTTAAATGCTAGCTTAGCAAAATGTGGATACGTGCATCTTCCTGGCAGAGGGACCATAGCACGTACAAGCACTGGCTGAAGACCCAGTCTTGAACCCACTCAGGTGAGTTCTCCAGTGGCCCTCACCAGCCCTTTGGGCTTTGGATGCACCTTTACCATCTGACTGCCAGGCGTTGAGAAATTTGGCAGATTGCTGCTTGCAGCGTTAGAGGAATTGCCTCCTGCAGAATGGTCTGCACTGTGCCAAAACGAATAGAGGTCAGCTGCAGTCTCCTTTGTATGGTGTGGTGTGGTGTGGTTCTGGTTTGCACCACAGAGACTTCCAGAAGGAGACACAGGGGTTTCCTGGGAAGCCAGGACAGGCTGCTGGGCTGGCGTTGATGTGCTTGCAGCAAGACAGTGCCAGTGCCCTCCGGCAGTTTTTTGAGATGATGGCCTTGTGCCCACTAGCCCTCCTCCCTGCATTAGCACACTGGGATTCATAATGCAGCATACAATTACTGCCCAGCTGATTCCTCAGCCAGGGTTGAACAACAGACACCATCCCTTCCACAGCCCACTGGAGTGCAGGGGAGGTCTGTCATTCCTTAGAATTGGAACAAGATTTGTCCTTGAGGGCTATATTCAGAAATTAATTCAGACAGACTGGATGTTTCTAGTCCAGAAGTTATTTTACTTTTCCTAGATATTTCCCTTGAGCTCTTATGCTGCCTGCTGAGTGAGATATTCTCAGTCCAGGTCAGCAGGTACAGGGCTTCCCTCACAGTCAGGTCAGATTAGGGGAATTAGCCAGAGTGGTGCAGAGTTCCCTGAGAAGACACAGAGGATACATCTTTTTGGCAAAGTAGGTGACAGCAAAAAGTGCTGTCAGGGCTACCACCTTCTTCTCACTGCTGCAGAACTGTTTCTGCCTCATATCTGTGACTGCTTAATACAAACTACAGTCATAACCTCACAAGAGGGAGCCACAGTGTTCCCTCATCTTTGTCAAATATCTTTACTCAAAACCAGTACACTTTCTCTAAGTCTTCCAAGTCCCTTTCTCTCTGCAGTCCTGCATCTCTCCCATAAGACCCTGAAATGGCATGCAGTTTTGACAGAAAGGCTTGTGTTCCTGTCTCGTCTTCCCTCTTTTCCTTTAGCAGTTATTGCAGATATTATGAGCTCTGGTTTTTTGCTTTCCTGAGGAGTACTCATCAGTAGTCAAAGAGTCAAAAAGTGGGTGCCACTTCAAAAGAAAACAGTGAATCTTGCTCCATTCCTTGAAAGAAGTGAGGTAGGTGCCTTTTGTCTGAAGGATTCCTGGCTTTGAGTCCTGCAGGAATGCAAGCACCCACCTGCAGTCCTGAATTAACCCCCTCAGATCCTCAGAATTCCAGCTTCCTTCCTCTACCTTGTTTTATATTTGAAAAAAAAAGACAGATGTCCATACACTTCATGGGGTGGGGTCATACATGTTCAAAGAAATAGTCAGAAACCCCCCACTCAGAGATGCCTGACCCCATCCCACGGGGTGTATGGACATCCGTTTTGTAACAGGGAATCCTGTGCTCCTGAACTCAACAAGTTCAGTGTTGCCTTAATTCTTTACTGGTTTCCCAGGGATTTGGGTGTTTGTGTTTCATTTTTTTCCACAGGTTGTCTATTTTAAACTGTTTGTTGGTTTTAGATCCAGTCTACAGCTGTTCTAAACATCTTAAGGTGTTAAGCCAAGTGAAGCCAAAGGGTTTGTACCAGGAAGGCAATGACTCACTTTCTCTAGCCAACCTAATGGCCCATCACCTATGTCCAGCTTTTTAGTGCCCTCCAGTTAGTCCATCCTTGTGTTCAAATAGACAGAAACATGCATTGCATAAAAAAGAAATATCTCTTTCCAGTCCTTTTCCTTGCATAAATTTGGAAATGTGCATGCATCCACTGAGAGCAGGTGGAGTGGGGCCCTAAGTATTGTTATGACTTACTCAGGTCTGAAGTTTTTGTACATTAGATGCTTTCCTCTTCCTGTAATGGGGGTGTGGTGAAACTCAAATTGAATTTTTTTCCAATGAGTTAACAAGCTACAGTACTTACAAGTGCTGTAAGGATTTGTAAGATCAAATAGTTGTATCATTTTTAACAAAGTTAATTCGATTCAAGCAGCTTACTCTGCATGATTAGGATCTTGAACTCCAACTGCATGTGCTTCATTTTTTCAGATATGGGCCAGGCTGACAAAATTCATAAATACACAAAATCATCCTAGCAAACTGCAAGCATGTTTGTTTTCGCATTCAATTTTAATTAGGACAAGACCACTGTGAATCATTTGAAAGGTTCTCGGGACCCATTTTAATGGCATCCTTTTGTCTGTTTTTTTCATGCAAATTTTAGCCAGCATGCTCACAGAAAAGATAATTAGAAATATACAAATATACTCCTCAGAAATAAAACTTGTCTTTGCTGCTTATGAAAACAAACAAACAAACAAATAAACACATTACTGTTATTGAGGCATGACAATTTTCCAGCTAATAGGTAAGTAAGTGAGCAGCTGAAGTGAAATGTTTGATTTCTCTCTCTTTACAAGTTCTTACTCAGATGCGACACGGGGATTTAGACAAAAAAAGACATGGAGGATTCTTCCCCTGCTGTGAAAGTGCCTGCTAGACTGGCACTTCCCACCTGCAGCTGCTAAAATGGAAGTAATGAGCCCAGGTTAGCTCTGGGGGCATCTCCATCGGTCCATGGCTGCCCCATGCCTGTCTGCCCAGAGAAATGTCATCAGAACATGGGTCTATCCACATTCCTGAAGTGGTTGGATGCATAATACACAATGATGCTGTGCATTAAAACAAGCAAAACAAAGCATCTAAGTCAGTGTGAGTTTAAACTCTTTAGAGGAGACAGACTGCCTTCACCATGTTCTCTGGTATGGTTATTGACCTGTGCAGTGGAGTGAGCTGCCAGATTATCTTTTGCTTCAGTCCTTATGTGAGTATTTTACTGCCAACCTAAGGCATTGATGTATGGCTTTCCTTCATCTTCTTCACACTTCTTCTTAAGCATGTACCAGAAGATGTTCCAGAGAAAGCACAGCCCCGTGTCCATCTGCTTGGAGCTCTTGATCTTTATTGATCAGTGCAAGAGTCTCTAGAATAATTCCTTGCTACCATGATTGTTGTATCTTTTCACAGTTCATTTACAAATTGGACTATCACCATGGTAAAAGTTAAACTCTTCATTGTAAACTGCTTCACCAGCACATCAGTTTTATTTTTCTCAATTAATCTTGTGTGCAGGACTATCCGGGTGGCTCTCCTTCCTTGGTTGCTGCTGACACACTCTACTGTTTTGCAAACTAACTCCTGTCATTAGTTCTGCCTGGGTTTTGTTTTGGAGGGTTTTTTTGCCAGCATGTATTACTAGAGTGCAGACAGTGCCAAAGTCTGCAAAAAATTTCCATGTGGCTAAAGGATATCTGCAGGGAGGAGAAGGAGACATGAGACAAGTCACCTTTCATTAGTGTGAATGTCTTGAGTGCAACACACAAAAAAAGGTGCAGTAAGTGGCAGCCTCTATAATTTCTGATTTTTCTGTGAGGATGAGCCCTTTGTCAAGGAGTCAAAGTGAATTTCATGCAAATGTATAGAAACGCTTAACTCTTGGAGTGCTAGAAATATTCTGTTAGATGCACTAAAAACTTTCTCTTCTGAAGCTTTTTATTTCAGTAGGTGACCTCCTATGTTACATACACATATACCACACATCCAGTACATCAGCCCTTATCTCCAGGCCTTTGAAGAGAGCTTGTGACAAGTGTACCTACTCCGTGGTGCAAGTTGATCATCTGTGCAGGGTGGATCCTTTAAACTTGTTGTCAGTTGTATAAGAGCCTTACTGGGACGGGTGGGAGTTCTCTCTTAGTCCCACTGAAGTCAGAGGAAGGGCTCCTGTTAACTCTAACAGGCCTTGGATCAGTGCCTGTGGGAAGCTATTTTATAAATCCCAGCTTGCCTTGAGCAGTGTTCAGTTCTTATAATTTACTAGGACACGATGTGATACAAAGCCATTCTTTACTTCATTTCTTCTAGGATTGCCTGGAGTAATTAAGTCACCCTGTTGAGCTAAAATCTGGGGTCTTGGAGGTGAGGAGAAAAAAGTGGTGGTAGGGCCAGTATTTTCTTTGATGCAGTCCTGTTTATTTGTGAAGCATGTAAATAGCTCTCTTTTTTCCCCAGAGCACAGCTGGGATCACAAAGGTTACAACTCTCTTGCTTCTAGCACGGAAACCTTCTTGCAAAATCATCTCTCTGTCTTTCAACAAATGCACTCTCATGCCTGTCCACAATGCAGTTATTGTATGACCATGCAGCACTCTCTTGTGCAGTCGGCTTGCTTTGTTTTCCATTATAAAATAGATCTTCATTCACTGTTCCTCCTATGAGAGACTATCTCCCTACTTACCCCTGTTTGGACTCCATTTATGCTGGATATTTGTACCTATATTTTTATACATTTTATATTTTACACATTTATATTTACAGTGCAAGCTTCTGGGGGAAATGACCATTTTTTGTTCCATGTTTATACATCGCTGGTCTCTTGGTCCACCCTGAGGATAACAACAGTGACAATAAAAAAGAAAACATGGTGTTCTCAGTTTCTTGCTACTGTGCCCAGCAGTCCCTCCACCGAGTACTGCTCTGGTAACCCTATCTAAGGTAGGTTTCCAGCTGCAAAAGAGCTTATAGGATGGCTGTTTCCAGCCCCATATATCCCAAAGGAGTAGTTAACTGGAAGGTGCTGAAGGAGTAAGGAAAGTGGAAAACAGAAAGGGAATGACCAAAAATAGTGTATCTGGCCATTTCTTTCCCATCTGAAGCTTACAAAAGGCTGAGTCACCTGATTGAGGTCTGGGGACAGAAATTCAGGATTCCCAAGAGGACAGAGGAAAGGGCCACAACCAGCATCTGCAGAGGGTTCCCTGTGCATGCAGGCAGTTTGTTTTCAACAGACGAGTGGTATCTGAGAAGGATTGAGTTATTAATGTGAGTATATGCAAACAAATAGCTTGTCAAGCCTCCTGCTGACAGGATTTCCTATCTTAAAGCTTTGTAAGTGAGGAGGTAAGATTTTCTGGAAAAAATTCTGTTCCTTGAAGAATCACTTGGTATAAAGGAAAGAATTCGTTGTGTTTCCATCCAATCTGGACTCACTGCTGTTGCTTATCCCTCTTTAGCATGGGATTGATTTGTGAGTGTGCCGTGTTTACAGAGGGGAACATGAGCCGGGCACATCCAGAGAGTTACAGTTTGTCAGTGTAGTTTCTCTGAAAGGAAGATTATATGCAAGCATTTGTAATGTAGCTTGGGTGCCAACCCAATTCTGGGGGCCTACTGTGTTCATTACGATGGCACATTTTGTTCCTTACTGCTGGGAGATCATTTTATCGCAGCATTTGAAGTATAAGCTGAAGTCAAAGTAAAAACCAGCTTTTTTATTGCTGTTGGGAAGGCCATAATGCACCCTGCTGGAAGAGTGCTGGGGCACAGCAGAGGGCATCCTTCAATAGAGGCACCGGTCCAGCCCTCTGACACGGCTGTGCAGGCAGGAGCATTTAACCTCAGCTGGGCAATTGCACCCTGCTTTCCATGCAACCAGTGTGCTCCCAGGGCTCCTGCTGCCCTCGTCTCTTCTCACAGTGGGATTATGTGGCACAGGACAGTGCCATGCTGAGACACCAGCCCTGAACGAGCTGCCTCGTCTACCACGAGCGTTTGTATCGTGCTGATGCAACACTTGACCTTTCTGAGAAACCACATGCAGTTGTTCAAGATGCTCTGTGTGACATCCCTGTTTTGTTTGTACTCTTGCACTATGCTGAATATCTTCTGCTGGGCCATAGAAACAAATTCATGTGCTAGCTTTATCCAAGCCACCTTCTACGGCCCTGGGTACTGTGAAAGACAGTCAGTATAAAGTCCTGCAGATATAAATGAAAAATCATTCATCTTCTCTATTTCAGACACCTTTGGTCTCCTGATATTTTGTCCCATATTCTTTTAACATATTTGAAACTCTGGATGGTGTAGGAAAAAATAAGGTTATACTGAAAATACAGGCCACTGGAGAACAGCTGTGTTGTGCCTATCTATCATTAAATAAAGAATAGAGCTCTAAAAGTGTTTGCAGATTGTAAAACAAAAGCAGATTGAGTATGTTTTAAGTTCTAGGAACTAACCTAAAATTTGCTATAAAACAAATATATGGCTTACAGCTGGAAACCTGTCAAAACACCCAAGTGATTGCTCTGCATTGTCTGGAAAGAGTTTCTGTGCCCAAAGAGTTTAGAACAGCAACAGATGTACTATTGCATAAGAGAGACATCCCTGTTTTGAATTTCGGTTTATAGGACAGACAGGCATACAAGAGAAGTAAAGTTCTTTTCATCTTACCCAGGTGCCTCTGCTTCCTCCTTAACATCTTGCTCCATGCAGTTCTCCTGCATTAAAGCGATTAGCGGAGATATAGAATGATGGGAACGTACATCATTTTAAGAAGAGAAAAAGCCATCTGGCTCAGTGTTTGTGGCTGGCTCTTAATTCAACCATGTTGGGATTTTTTTCCATGCCCCTCAAGCCCCTCCCTTTCCAGAAACAATCTATGTGATCCCACATCTCTTCTTCAGTAACGCGTTCCAGATGGTCAGCTTTGTGCAGAACGGATTTGCCTTAGCTTCTCGGGTTTTTCCTAGTTTGGGTTTTATTTGGGTTTTTTTTTTTTCAGATTGTTTCCCCTTTATTTGAAACCTCTTTACTGCCCGATCATCTAGCCCTCCCTGGATCTTTTTTCCTAATTTTTATAGTGCAATCAAAAGATATTTGTCTTACACAGGTATTTTTATCAAAAACTCATTCCATGTCGCACAATGATATTGAAGCTTTTCTGGTCTTTAAATGAAGGTGTGGAAGAGAGGTTGTAGGAG
Source organism: Melanocharis versteri (assembly GCA_013397845.1). Lineage (NCBI taxonomy): Eukaryota > Metazoa > Chordata > Aves > Passeriformes > Melanocharitidae > Melanocharis > Melanocharis versteri. The sequence goes on along the minus strand of VZTG01000655.1, from coordinate 116,697 downwards.
GCTGTGTAAGTAGGCAGTTTTATAGAGGGCATTCAATTCATCAGTATGAATGCAGCATTTTTATTGAATATTTTATCCAGTGGATTCAATAACGTTCCTAATATCAGTCAGCAGTATGGCCTCTTGCACTTTAGGATGGCATCTACACTTCAAAGAGCTTAGCTCTGCAGTTCTTGCCTATCCCCCTGCTTCCTGGCTGCCCACACGGCACCAGTTTGCCCTTCCAGCCCCTGGACAGGCTGCACAGCACGGCAGGCACAGCCAGAGTGTCCCAGTGGTGTTGTCCACGCGTGTTATCCTGGGAATCATCCCCCAAATGCACCTGGGCATTATCCATGCGGGGACCTGGTGGCTGGGGCTGAAATGGCCAGGCAGCCAAGCTGGGGAAGGGGAGCACGTGTGTGTCAGCGTGCTAGCCCTGTTTAGTCCATTCGCATCGGTGGGACTGAGGAGATTGTATTTACAAGAAATTTTAGAAACTGGAAATAATTATGAAAGCATCCTGAGGCCTCATGGGAGTTCAATAATTCTGAAGATGGAAAAAGATGGTCTTTTATAACTGGAGTATTGTACCCTCAGTCCTCCCTGGGAGGAAATAGCCAGTTTTCCTGGACAAGAAGTAAGACGAGTCTCATTAGGTTAGGAAGATTTCCCACATTTTCCAGCTGTTGGTGCAAATTTTTGAGGCAATGAATGTGTGACATTTCACAAAGTCAAGAGACTCTCTCAATCTATAGCTGGGGGCTATTCCTGCTCGATGAAAGCTCAGCCTTTAATGTACAGATTTCTGGGAGAAAAGTGGTCTGTGGTGCCAGGACAGAACAGCTGGAGACACCCAGGCGCAGTCTGTCTCCAGCCTTGCCATGGCTTGGAGGTCTGCGTGGGAAGTCGGCTGGTCACCTACCCAAAGCCCTTCAGCCCAAATTCCTCTCTGAACTGCTGCTTCTCCCTGCCTGCAGCCACAGGAGTGCATTTATTAAATTAAGAAGCATAGTAAAATGCAAAATAGGAGAATTTCTTCTATAAATACACCTTAAAACAAAGAGGCTTTTTTTTTTCTACATGGAAAAAATATTAACCAGAACAGTGGACATCTCACAGCTCTTATTGTTTAGAAACAGGGATTTTATTTTTCCAGTCTGCTCTTAATTTTTCCATTCTCTCTCAATTTGGAGTGCAATGCAAATACAGCACAGCTACATTTCTGCTTTCTATCCTACACCTTGCAGATCACATTGACAACAATTTAAGCAAAAGAATTGCTCAGAGTCACAAGGATCCTTTGATTTACAGAAACCCCTAGACTGGAGACACACCATGCTCTCCTGCAGGAGCCCAAAAAAGAATGTTGTGTGGATTATGTCGCATATTTTTATTAATATCTTTGTTGTCTCTCTGAGTTCATACCAGTTATGAAGGAGAAAAACTTTCTGCGTATCAAATTTGATAAGCTCAGTTCCACATGTTTAAGAGCAATGACAAGAGCAATCAGTCAAATCAACCTACTTTTTTCATATTCCCCGGTGGGAAAGTCTTCTGAAAACTAGTTGTTTGTATTTGTGTTCAGTACAGGCATTAATAAGGCTAAGAACATATGAAGATTATTCATAGCAATTTCACATTGCAGAGGACTTCATGGGGAACTATATAAACACATTGTACACACATGCTTTTTGAAGGCTTATCTCTGCTCTTTTTCTTGAATAGTAATTGAGCAAGAAAACACTGCAAGTATGTTCATCTGATTTGAAATAAGACTGAACCACATTTGCATTTCTTTTGTTTCGTTTCATTTACCATAGCTTTTGAGCATCTGAGCTTACCTAAATACCCAGGAAGTGTTAATGTTGACCTCACTTGATAAAAAAACAACCTTTTGTGATAATTAGCTTTTTCACCACCATGTTTCTGATGAAGATGTCTCCAATCTCTAACAGAGAATTGTGCCCTGTGCTTCTCTCCCTTTCCCTCTCTCTCTCTCTCTCTCTCTCTCCCTGTCTCTGAGAGTGCAATTGAATTATGGAAACCCAAAACTTGGGAACACCTGGATTAGCACTTAATGCATCGTAGGATCAGGGCTGCAGTTTTGTGTACTGTGTTCTCTAGGCACCACTGTCGTGGAGTGGCTGCCATGCACAACCTAAGCCATAGCTGTGTTCTGCTTGTGGTTAAATACCCTGATCCACTATAAGATCACCTCCACATTCAGACTGTCACAAACTATGTCTTTTGCAAAATTTTGCTGCCTCTGCAGTGAAGCACAACGGAGTCTGCAGCCTGTAAGATGCTCAGAGCTGAGCTGTGGTCTGTTTAGTTTTCGCTCTGCAGTCAGGATCATGCCTTTGGTCTGAGATGTTTGTCTTGTGACATATACAAGTGATTTTACAATGTAAATACTGTGGTTTTAAAGGTTACTTTTTATATTTGTTCTTTAATCTGGCAGTTACACAAAAGTTTTGGGGACAACTCTTATCTCTTCAGGAGGACGTGGAGATTGTGGCAGGTAGATGGGGCATCTGCTGTGCTCCAGAGAGGCTCTAGATCTGTACTTGTCTTGTGCTAGCTTTAGGGTTTGTAAAGTTCCTTAGTGAAGGTGTTTGGGAGTTGCTGTGGGTGGGCTTAAAGTTCCTTAGTGAAGGCGTTTGGGAGTTGCTGTGGGTGGGCTGACTCTCAGTGGGTCGCTGCAGGAATGAACACAGCCTAGGTCCAAGGTCTGGGGACAATGACAGCAGTGGCAGGTGGTGACAGCAAGGTCTCACAATAAACAGGGAAAGTGGCTTTGCAGCAGATGTGGGGAGCAGCAGAAAGCCAAGGAGAGGACATCATGTGCAGCCCCCGTGTGCTCACAACACGGGTCCCTGGTGGCAGCTGCCACGGCAGCCTGGTGGAGGCTCCAGGCCGGCAGATTTACCAGATCCACGTGACATTATGTCTTTTGGCAGGGAAAACTCTGTGGAAAAAGCAAAAGTTACGCTGGATCTTGTTTTGATTATTTGTTTCTAACCTCACTACAAATGGAAAACATTTCTCTGGTGAGTGTCTGCTTGTTATTTTCCTATTGTTTTATCATCCTCCCTCCTCTCAGTAGGGATGAATAATCCTCAAATGCTGCTCCAAAGGCTGACACTTAGGCCAGGTTATAGAGCTACAGCACTGGGGATGGATCTTTTACTTCTCTTTTATTTCTTTTCCTTCATTTTATTCTGCTTCTGCTCCACTGTCTCTTTCTCCTTTTATTTTTCTATCCTTCCAAGGGCTAAGTACAACCAGCAGTCCCTTCAGCAAACAACCCCTCTCTCTTCCTCCCAGTTCTGTTTGAAGGTGAGAGAGAAGGTTTAGTTGTGATAAACATGAACACTTCCATAATCAGGACAAGTAAGGTGTAAGCAGATCGCACACACACAGGCAACCAGTATGAAGTAGGACATTTGGTGAGTATTTCTCCAAAGAAACGAAAACCATAGTTTTAGAAATAGCAATAATTTTTAGTAAATTTGCAGTTCCTGAATCAAACTGAACCAGACATTATGTCTGAAATGGCCTTTCTGAAGCATAAATGGCCTTTTGAACTTCAGAGACTGAGCAGAAATCTCAGGTAACTATGGGCTCTACACAAGAAGAAAATTTGCTGTCAAAGAACTAAAATACAGATTCATAGAATCATAGAATGATTTGGGTTGGGAAGGACCTTAAAGATCATCTCATTCCAATCCCCCTGCTGTGGGCAGGGACGCCTTTCACTAGAACAGGTTGCTCAGATCTCCATCTAGCCTGGCCTTGAACATCTCCTTCACTGCTTGAAGATCAAAATCTGACATAGGAGAAGATCAGTAATGAGGAGATGAAGGGAAAGAGAACAGGAACAAGTGAGCTTCCTGCAACATCAGTGACCTTTGTGAAGTTGGATGTCCCATGTCACTGGGCAGGTACACTGAGTTTTTTACTAGAGTGTGAGTGCAGCTTTTTTTAAAGGCAAAGATGTTATTTCACACTGAATCACAGAATTAACTAGGATGGAAAAGGTCTTTGAGATCATCAAGTACAATCTATGACCTAACACCACCTTTTCAACTAGACCATAGCACTGAGTGCCACATCCAGTGGCACTTTTCTTAAACACCTCCAGGGACAGTGACTCCACCACCTTCCCGGGCACCTCATTCCAATGTCCAATCACTCTTTCTGTGAAGAACTTCTTCCTAATGTAGAATTTTCCACTGAGAAGTAATTAAAACCAGTCAACATATATATATAACAGATAAGAAATATACATGAAATTATCCTGAGAAGTAAGTTTATTTCAGGATAGCTTTAAGTTCATAGGGTTTGTTTTCCAGATAGGTAAGAGATACATTGCAGTGCCTAAGTGAAGTAGAGAAAGATTATGCAGTACTTAGCTATATCTAGATCTAAACTTAGGCCTTTCCTCCCTCACAGTTTAATGTCTTAATTAAAAAAAAAAGGTTTGTTACTGTACATGAAAATATGAAAACATTCAAAACAAACTTTTGTTCTTTGCTTTTAGGGTTAAAGCATGATTCCTCTTGTTAAATCGTTGACAAATTGAATCATAACATAAACACAAAGAATATTGTAATGCCACTCCTAATTCCAGCTGCCTCCATCTGTTCTCTGCCTGAAATACAAAGTAAGAATCCAGCAATGTAAGGAAAGAGCACTTTTGCCTGATCCTTGCTAGCTTTCAAAGCATCTTACAGCACATGTAACCATTGTTGAGAGCAGCAGCAGAAGGCCCTGGTATCACAGGTGTCCCAGCTTTCCTGTCTGCTGGACCTCACTCTCGGCTCTGTTTCAAGGCACAGACCACTAGAGAAGGTGAAGGTTATTTATGGTGCTTTTCCAGATTCGCTGCCCCATCCTGCCCCGAATTCCCAAAGGATGCGCGGTCACAGCCGCTTCCTAGCCCAGCAAAACTGTTCTGTTTTGAGGCTGCATCCACCAACTCTGTTAAAGAGAAGGAGATCTTGGGGGTATATCAAAATCTTGACTAGTCAATCATAATCTCTACAGCCAGATCATAAATTCTTGATTGCCCAGAGGCAGAGCAGGATCCTTGCATCCGCATCCCATTCCTCTGGGCAGAGTCTCTCGCCACATCCCGTCTTGCATGATGTGGTACCTCTCTCCTTACTGAGCTCCACAGTGCATTTAGTGTGATGTTCTGTGATGAAGAAGTCCAGACCACAGAGGAGCTTGGATGGAAAACAGCTGAATTTCAGCTCCTGCAACTAATGGAATATTGTAACGATATTTCAAAATAGAAAATATTTATGGTCAAAATGTGTTTTTGTTGCTTGTCTGATGGCATGAACATTTTCCATGGTGGCCACCTATTTCTTTGTGATGAAATTTGTTTACTCAAAACCCTAATATTCTCAGTAATTTTTTGAAGATGAGAGACCAATTCCAAACCATGCTTTATTTGTTTAGTATGGGCTGCATTAGTCTTCTTTGTTAAATTTAAGGATGAGATATTTGGCCTTCAAATTTTGAACTTAATTCCCTGCTTGAGTGAAGGATGCCGTGATTCCCACCAGGTTTTTGCAGCCACATCCACTCAGCACAAATACTGTGATGGAGTAGACCATGGGCTGCTGGTAAGACAGACAGCCTTTACTCTTCTGTGGAGACATCAGCCAATCAGCCCTTGCGTGCACCCATGGGCCAAATTCTTATTTCCTCACTATATAAAAGCATTTTAGATTAAAAGTTTAAGTCTGGACCCTTCTGTATTTTCTAGGCATCACACAAAACTGAAGCATGTTTTCTGATAAGGGATCTTAACATCACAGAAGAATGTAAATGTCTGAATAATACTAAAAAACTTTTCTATTTTGGGAAACCCCTTTCCCATTATGCCTCTGGACCTTTTGTTTTGCTAGTCTGATTGCAGGGACTTTAATAGAATCACAATTTTATTAAGCAATTCCTTTCTTTAAAAAGAAAACCTCTCTTTTTTTAACATTTACTGAGCACTTAATCTTGGTAAAATCTTGTGCTCATAAAACTAAGCACTGCAGTAGGAATTTTTTGCAAGACTGAGTTATTTCTTCCTGCTGAACTTTCAAATTACAAGAAAAATATATTGCCCTTTTCTAAAAATATATTATCCAGTTAAATTCAAAAATAAATCTGTCAGCAGGTATCCCGATAGATGCAGACTTTACTGTTACTAGTTAATAAAAAAACTAATTTGTCTTTCTAAATCTTACAGTAACTTATAAATGGCCTGTTTATTTCACCTCTGAGGTTCATTGTTCTGTTGCTAGATAAGAAATTATAACTTCTGTTTATTTTCCCATGTAGCATATTGATTTTTAATACCTTACTGAGGGCACCTAACATACACCTTCAGAAAAAATTTTGGTTGAATCAGTGCACATTCCCTTCCCTTCCCTTCCCTTTCCTTCCCTAGAAAGACATTTGCTTGTTTTTTCTTTATATGATGTTAATTAACCAGAACAACTATGAATTTGCTTTACCTAATTTCTCTTGTAAAGGTTTTTCCAGAATTCATAAACTGCAATATTTCACAATGGCACAGGAGGTAGCTTGAAAAATTAGTGGGCAGTAAAACTGGGCAAACATAAACACAAAGGAAAAGTCTTTGCAATGGGGACAAAACACCTCCTTGGATTCACTGAAACTCCAAAAATGCAAAGAACCTTAAGGCAGCCTCCTGAGATCCAACCCTTATTCCAGCTTATTTAATGATCTGCCCTTTGCCTGGATATAAAAAGTGATAAATACTCTCAATTACATTTTAAGATCTCCCTTTCAATCCTTCATATTTTTGATTAAGAAAACTGAGTATGCCTAACTGAGAAAGTACATTTTTGTTTAAATAGCTAAGGGATTTTTTTTTGTCTTTACAGTTCTTTTTAGGAGATCTTTTTGGTTGATTTCATTAAAAGTGATTTTCTTCTGGAGCATATGGTAGCAAAAATGAATACCCTTGTTGTGATACAGTTGTTGTTTCAATCTGTCAGTATGGCTCAAAACAATTTCTTATGGAATTAGATATTACAAGGAAGTGTATGAGAAATATCTGTAGATACAAAGTTTTTGTACAGACCAAATGGGAGAGCAATTCTGGCTTTTGAAGGTGAAAACTGACACTGAAAGCCCTTATCCTTTCTCAGTTTTTGCTTCATTCCCTTGAAGAACCACTGTCAAGATCAAGATTCATGGTTTTCCCCCATGGCTGCAGAGGAAAACATTATGTTTTTCATCATCTGATAAAGCTTATTAAAATGTTATCTACAGCACTTTTCTTAGGTTATTTGTTCTGAGTGGCATGTTACACCATTTAAAATTATTCCCAAGGGAAATAAGGGCCACATTATTCAGCTGTTGCAATGAGTTAAGAGACATTCCAAATGAAGGGAGATATATTAACAAGAAAACAATGGATGAGTGCTCTGATTCTCACTAATCTAAGGCTCCTTTCAGTTGTTCTTCTTGGGAATAATATTTGATGAAAGACTGAAAGACTCGATCCAGTGAACTTCTGTTTAATGAATGCTCTCGCAGAAAGTGAAATCTACTCGAATCTGTGGGTTTTTTACTGTACCAAACCATGGATGTAACCAGTTAGTGGGAGGAATACCCCAGTACTGTGTGGCTGCTCTGAGAAGAATCTGCCAAGCCCAGATGTGCTTGCCCCAGACAGCCACTAAGTCACCAGGTACAACAGGAAATGCTGCTGCAGCAAAGTCCTACACAACCATCAATGTGTTAGTAACAAGGGGAAAGTTACAGAATTCTTTTGAGATATCAGTCACAAAAGCACTTCATAACAGCGCAGTAACTAGGTTCCATTAGTTCCTAAACAAGAATATGTGTTTCTGGACACAAGAGAAAGAATTATGGGAAATAAATCAGCTTTTATCCAGGATGATTGGGGTCTGTGATGGTTTGTATTATTGTTTATAATTTGTCAGAAAAAGCCACCAAACAAAAGCAAACAAAAAAACCCAACAAGCAAACAAACAAACAAACAAACAACCCCAACAAACCAAACCCTAAAAGCTACAAAAGAATAAGAAATGTTTCATTCTTGGTCTTTCAGACATTTTTACTGCTTGAATCCAAGAGAGTCACTACCTGCAGATTCAAGGGAGCTTGACAACTTGGAGAGAAGCAGACTCCAAATGGGATGGAAGAGAGTGTGGCAGTGAGGGTTACTCATGCAATACAATTTCTGTATGTTGGGGTTTTTTTTCCTTAGGTAGTTAAGTCATAGCATCTTGAAGTGGTGTTCATCTAAACTGGTGTCTTCATTAACGTAAGTCCTTGCAGAAATTAACAATGAGCCAGAGAGCTTTCACATCAGGTGGCTCCTGAAAGAATATGCAAGCTCTAGGGGTGGCATTAGGTTTGCAGCCGTGACCTTTAAATTGTAGGGCTTCATCACTACAAGGACTGGAAAATGTAAAAAGTTGGCCCTGGGGCTCCTTCAAGGAGTTGAGGCCCAGGGTGGACTGAGCTGACACTCAGCTCCAGCATGACAAGGGCACACAAAATTTCACATGTGGGTCTCATTGCTACAATCCTTGGGAGCCTGAGGAGAAGAAAGGGGGCGACTCAACCAGATCTCTGACAGGAGGTTTGTTCATTCCAGTTAGATTTAATAGTGATGTCTACCAATGTTGTGGTTTTCATCTGTAAGTGTGTCCCAACCCTGGAATACGTTTGGTATTGTCAAGTTTTAATGTCAAATTAACTTGCCTGAAGTTGAAGCCAGGCTCTTGTGGTAGCTAAGCAACTGTTCCAAAACAGTGGTTAACAGGAGGCTGGGATGTGCAGGGCTGGAGGCAGGGCGTGCTGGCAGCTGCACATCCACTGTCTCTCCCTGTTCAGAGCAAGGTCGTTTGTACACGTGCACCTGAGGGACTGTGTGACCATCTTTGGGCTGGAGGCAGCATCCCACCCGCTGCAGGGCTTTTTTCTTCCAGCTTCCTGTAACAGCCTTTTCATGACAAAGCACGTTTGAAAAATGGTGCTTTCACATACAGCAAGCCACTGAATCCAGGATCAGAAGCTATAAACCAGAGGCAAGTTTTTCCACCCACACACAATTCCTTTGCCCTTTTGCCCAGAACTTTTCCTGATCCTGTTTTCCCTTCAGTTGAACAAGAAGAGCCAGAAAATACCTATGAACTGTCTCTGACCTTGAAAAGTCCCCTTTTACCCTGCTGACCTGGCAGCAGGCACAGCACGTCAATGTATGTTTCTGCTGTTCTGTTGATCCTGCTGTTCTTTTCAGTGGCGATCAAACTGCCTGTGTTTCAGTTTCCAACTAAGCCTCTGAAGAGCAGAGCAGTTTTAAAGGGGAGCAAAAGCCCTTGGTGATCAGTCAAAAGAGAAAGATGAAATTTGCAGAGGGTAGTGCAGGATGCCAGGGGCAAGCTCTTGTGCTCAGTTCCTCTCCAAAGGTGACCATCTCTGTACCTATTAGCTGTGTGGGAAACCCAGTGTGCAACATCCCTGTCAGTCACTTGGGTTTCCCCAGGTTGCAAATCCTCCCTCTTTTCTTGGCTGGTTCTCGCTGATGGTCTTACCTTGCTGACTCATCTTGAAAACCTTCCTGCTCCCCAAAATGGATGCATGGATTTATTGCTTAATTTAATCCACATTAAATTAGGGATGGGGCTTTGATGTGCATGTAGGGACAGAGAAAGCACCAGCTAGACATCAGCTTGCAGCTGCAAGGGCTCACATTGTTAGTTAGTTAGTTAGCTAGCTAGTTAGTTAGTTAGTTAGTTCAAGGAATTCATCTTCACAAATCATACACAGTTGCAAAATGTCATGATATTGTTGAATGCATACCATGACACCTCATCTGGGTTCATAAGGAATTCAGACCTCACACTAAATGGAGGGAGTGGCTTACGTCAATAAAATCGTTCAGAATCATTTAGGAAGAGAACAGCACTGAAAGCTGCAGGCTATTTTGCTCTCTGCCTAGCCCACAGTAACTCTCAAATAAGAATATTGAACTGAACTAGATTGACTTGTGTCCTGTACTCTGCTCAGTACACTGTTTTCCTGACAGGCATTTAAATGGAAATATCACTATTCTGCAGTGTGGCACGAAGGCTGAGCAAGACAATGTGTTTGCTCACTGCTTATGTTCAAGTCACTCACCTGGATGATGTGTCAGTGAGTATGAAAACGCAGACACTCCCAGCAGCAATTCCCAAAGATGTGGTTCACTGATGATGATCAAGGCCACAGGAAATGGTCCATGAACCATAAGGGATTCATAAGGGCCTCGTGTTCAGGGAGAACAGTGCCTGCAGAGCCACGTGGCTGCCTCTCCATTGCGGGAACACGGATGGCCAGGCAGGGTAAACGATCCTGCAGAACTGGCCCTGAAAAACAAATAATCGAGGATAATGTGTTCCTCTACTACCCACAGACCCAGCATGGGGGCTGATCACAAAAAGAAGAGGTAGTTGAGGCACAGTACCACCCCAATCTGAAGCATTACTGTGCCTAACTACGTGACTAAGTACCACTCTTTCTTCCAGACACAAGAGATCAGATTTGGTTTTGGATCTGATTCATCCAAAATAGCTGACAAGGGCAGTAAATCCTGGATTTGTTTCTTTCTGATTTATTTCCAATGCTGCTGAGTAATTCCCTTTTATAGAGCTGTGTTGTTGAGATACATGTCTCACTCTTAATTTCCATTTCCTTTTACATCTCTTTCTAGCTATTTTCTTGCAGAAGATATAAGTAAAGGGGAAAAGTGAAGTAGATGGGGACATGGCACACAGGCAGAGGTTCACTACAAAACCCTCCCCTACCTGATGTAACTGAAGATATATGAAAGAAAAGACAGATACAAAGCTGGGTTTTACACAGTATTCTCAAATGTTGTTGAAATCCCACTTGTTACAGTTATGACTGCATTCTTTCTCCTGCTCTGAGTTTAAACAATTTTCAGTGGGAATCCTTTACAGTGGATACTTCTGAGCAGTTGGCACTGATTTTGCTGTCTCTTATTTCTGGGAAACAACATGTCCTCAAAAAATGCCTGGGCTGATCTAGAAATCTCTAATTTTAACATAAATTAGTATCATATTCATATCTCCTCTTCTGTATTTTTTTCAGGATTTTGTGTCTGAGATGTGAGTCTTGTCGGCCCCCAAACTATGCAGGCCTGAAGTGAGACATATGGCTATCTCCAGGGAAATGTTAATGCTTGCATCCTTCAGCCCTCACTTTTTAAACTGAAACTTGGAGCATCAGCTTTAAGTGATCTTTCTGCATGCCTGTCTTGTAAGATGTTCTTTTTGGTGATCCTGGTTCTTACTTTCAGGGCTGTAACATTATTGTAACTTGGTTTATCTGTAATTGGCATGACACAAGCCAGCCTGACAGCCTAACATTGCCAGTGGGACAAGGATTGCAGCTCAGCCACCAGAAAGCAAAGTTCAGCTGCCTGAGGCTGTCTGTAATATGATAATTGCATTACCACATGTCGGGGACTAAAAACCAATAAGTGAACGATGGGGCAATTCAAACCCCTGGATCTGGGAGGGTCTCTGTGTCCAGCCTCTTCCCAAAACCCCAGTCTATTGGCAATGATTTTTTTCCTCACTGCAAATGCCCTGAGACCATTTTGCAAGTGGTTCTATAGCTCCAAATAGAATAGTAATATTTCGGGGGCTGAACGCCATGAAAACAACTCTGGAAAGTAGCTTTAATCCACAAGTTCCTACGTTTTTGTTAGTGCCAGCATCATCCTCAATTATTCTGAACTTTTACATTTGATGCCTCTTTAGTTCTGCCCTGTGTTTTGAACACCAATAATCAGATATACATGGTCTGTAGCTCTGAGCACTAAAGGCAGGCTTCTGATAATTTCCGTCCTTTCCTTAGAGAACAAAGTTGTGCTAAGAACAATAAATGATGTCAATAACCAAAACTTAATAGAAAATGAGGGACATGAGAGAAAAAAGCACAAAATCGACCAAGCACTGAGATTGAGCCCGTGCTTGCTGAGGATGGGTGCCTCCCAGAAATATAAATCCCTGTGCCTCCCCACCCTGTCTTTTCAGATGATGTTAGAAAAGGTCTAATAAAACCTTCTTGTTTTAGTTAACCATTCCTTCAAGCTCTCCCAGCCAAGCTGAGTTGCACTTCATGAGGTCAGCACGCTCCTTGTACTTACAGCCAATGTTCCCTTTTTTTATTTGTATATCGACAGCGCAGTTTACTCCAGTGGCACGGCAGCGTCAGGGCCTCATTTTCCACGGCATGAAACTGTTCCCACTTCACCTGCTAGCAAACACAGCCCTGCTTTTCTTCGAAGTAGACAGACTGTTCCTATCTTGCATGCCTTGACTTTGTCTTGAAAGTTTCTCCTGACAATGCACAGGCCAATTTGTGAGTTATTACCCAGTCCCGTAAGGCAGCTTAATGTCTTTCCCACGGTGAAGAAGGTAATTTAGAAAAAATGTTCTCAAAGCCATCTCAGTTGCAACTGAGTTATTATCTACAGTCCTTATTGCTGGCTTGTCATATGTGGGTGCTGTAAAACTAACAGTGAACTGGGAGGCATGAGTTTAAAATATGGCAGTATTGTCAGCGTCTAACAAGTTCAAAAATATCAGGATGATTTTGAAGGTTTTGGGACTTTCTCGGGCTGTCAGAGACATGCTAATTAAGAAATCCAAAGGAATTGCAGAATCAGAGAAGCCCCCAAGGTGGTGGGGGCAATCCTTCTCTTCCCAGCTGTCAGTGATGGGAAGAAACTAAAAATGAGAAGGTATTTGAAGGCTGAAAAAAAGAAATAAGGCAGAACAATTCCACCTTTAACAGAGAAAGATAGACATAAAAAAAGCTGGACGATCTGAGTGGCCCTGGAAATCTTAGGAGAAAGGAGAAATTTGATCCTGGTCTCTGCAAGGTAAATAAAGCCCCAGATCAGCTAAGGAGGAGCAGTGCTGATAAACAGGGTCTGTAAATGCATTTCTTTGCTTGATATTTTTCTTTTGCAACATTGCTTGCAATTGCAATGACTAAAGCATCATTCTTAGCTTGTTGATGTACAATAAAAAGTGTCATTTCTTCTGATTTTCATCCAGCATTAAAAGCATTTCCAGAGAAATCTGACACACAATAACATTCCTGGAGATGATGTACCCCAAATGCCATTTTTATTATCAGTCACAAAGACAAACACATTCGGGGCTCCCCAACCTGCAAGATGCTTTTGCCTACAACTGTGTTTGTGAACTGAATAATCAGATGTTTAGTGAAGGAGGGAAGAGAAGTCTCCCTCACTGGTCATCACCATTCCTTCTTCTGCTGTAAGGGGAAGGCAGCTGCACAGTAACCAAAAACTTTGCAAAGATGATGAAAGCAATGGCCAATAAAGGTGATCAAATTACTGAAAACTAAAAAGTAGGATCTGTGGGGAAATCTGAAATCAAAGAGATTCCTGATCAGGCAGGTCCTCTCAGCCTGAGAGACTCAGAGGTCACTTATCTCCCCCAAAGGAGAAAGATTTTCTGTTTCTGTGGGGTAAATCAGCATGGATTTAAGAGCATGGAAAATATGCAGGTCCCGCAAAAAGGCAAGGAGATGTTACCTTGGAGCAGCCTTGCTCCTCTGTCTTCCTTCAAACTTAGTAGTGGAATTCCAGAAGCCAATAAATATTTGAAGGACAAAGCAAGTACTCTTACATTTCCAGAAAACATAGAATTAACAAGAACTTCACAGCAACTTTTTTCCTAAACTAAGCAAGCAGTGTTGAGTGTTTTTCACATGTCAGATAATGAATCTTGAAATAAAGGATAATTCACAGACTAGTTTTCTGAGAAACCAGTGGGAGGATGGTTGGTTGTTTATATTAAAATACTTTGTATGGGTTAAACACATCTCCCTTAGTCCAGTTTCTGCCTGGAGGGAAGCTAAGAGCAGAATATTCTATTGCAAATTCTTCTGGAACTGTGTTTTCAGCATTGGCTGTTTATAGGGAAAGAAATTGCAAAAGGGAGGCAAAATTTAGCAATATGTTAAATCTGTGGTTACATAATTTTTTAGCTGTCTTTTTATTCCAACATGCAAGACAACACATGTCAGGAATTCTTCTAGCTTGAAAGGGCTTAGGCTGAATCTTATCATTTTCGGCTAAGAGAGTCTCACTGGTAAGCATGGAAGTCCCCTGGGTCTTCCCAAGGTATGTGAAGTGCAGTTAAATTTACATTTCCCAGGGTGCTTGAAGTGGAGAAAAAAAAGGTGATCCGTTTGGGGAGGGGGGATAGCAGCCAGACACAGGGGTGGCTCTGGGAGGAGCTGATCCCGTTCTGGCATGGTTGATAAAGAGCTGGGGCTGAAGGGTGCCGGGGAGCTGGGCCCTGCCTTGCTGGGTGGCTGCAGGTGTCGGGTGCATCATCTCCAGGAATATCATTGTGCGTCGGATTTCTCTGGAACTGCTTTAATTAAGTGCTGGATGAAAATCAGAAGAAATTAGCACTTTTTACTGTACATCAACAAGCTAAGGACGGTTTTAATCATTGCAATTGCAAGCACTGTTGCAAAAGAAAGACAGCGAGTAATAAAATGCAAAGGACACATTCCTCAGGCTGCTTTCCCATACTGGCGCCTGCTGGCCCAGAGTGTTTGGCATCTGTGCTACCAACTCCTTTTCTCCCCAGCATCCAGGGTGCCTGACCCCGGGAACAGACCCTAACCACACCATCTCCCAATGTGCCTGGTGTCTCCTGGTGGGAATTGCAGGGTGCGGGGCATCCACCCAGCTCTACAACAGCTCGGCACAGCCCAGTCCTGTCCAATCTACACGTCTGGCCAGAGCCAACACGTCTCATCCAATGATACACGGAAAATGCCATGAGCTGGACAGAGAGCTGTGCTTTAAAGTGGTGTTAAATAAATCTCCAAAGTGGCGCTTGCATGACTGCCCCCTTCAAGCTCCGTTCGAATTGGTTCTGTGTTGACAGTGGCAGGTCACTAGTTTCCATTGAGATTTTGTTGTTGATCAGTGAATGTGCAGACTAGCCACAGGGTAATTTCTTCTTCTTATTTAATCAAATGGAAACTTCCAATCCATTTCTGTGTTCGCAGAACAGCCATTGCAGTTTATTTAAGTAGGTTAAATATAAACCAACACCAAAAAGCAGCCCAGCAGCATAACAACACACTCCCTTTTATTTCTTGATAATAATTTGATATAATTGGCAATAATTTATATTATCTTTATTTCCCTTAGTCTTGTGACCTTCCTTTTGACCCTTCTCAGAAGTGTTTCCTATAGTGCCCATTGGCATGTGTTTGCTAGTGCACAAAGCCCTCTGATTTATAGGCTTTGACTTAGTGCTGGGGCTTCAAGGGCAGCAGCTCAGCAATTGCAGCTCCAGCCCAGGGAGAAAAAAGTGGCACTATCCTCTCCATGTTAAAATCAGGAACAAAGCTCTCCATGGATTTAAATGGAGCACAATGTGGAGAGTTTTATTTTTTCACTATATATAGACAGCACATTCTGTCCTCCAGATGTACAGAAATAGGAAAGAAGAAGATGTAGGTTTTATACAGTGGGATTCACTTGAACACAGAGTGGTGGAAGGAGAGCGAGGGTGGCTTTTCCAAAGGCACTGGGGAGCTCCCATGTGGGTCACAGCCACAGCGTGCATCTCAGAGGAGCACAGGTCAGGGACACTGTAATGGCATAAGGCATTGACAGAAATTGACTGACGGGTGCTGTGGATGACACTGGGATGCAGGTCCAGCAGGGCCAGGCAGATCTGCACTAGATGCGGCTGGAAGGATGGAAACATTCCTCTTCGCAGGGGAAGCTTGAGTTGGGGATTTTGCGCTGTTTTCTCATTTTCACATTCCGTGTAACGGCTATACACGTGGAAAATCAAAAGGGGAGAGTGAGGGAGCAGAAGGGATGTCATTTACTTGAGGAGGTCTGGAAAAGATTTCTGTCACCACCTGACATGGCTTGGCTCCTCGAGTTCTGTAAAACAGAAGAGATGGGAGTAAACTCTTCCTAGCTAGTGAACACTGAGCCGTTGCAGAATTAAAAGAAAGTCAAACAGCTCTCAGGAAGATGTGATTGTTTGATAAACAAGAACATTTTATGGTAATCTCTGTATTTACAAACACAAGGATGGGTCAAATGTCTGCTCTTGGAAATTTTTTTTCTAGCAGAAATTTCCTTTAAAGCCTAGCAGTTAGAAAATGCTTGTGCTAAAAATAACTTGTAAAAGGGCTACATCCATCCATGTTCTTTCTCTCACAAAATTTAGTATTTTGCAAATATTGCTGGTTTTTAAATCACTCTATTTTTGTGAGGTAATCTAAACTCCTTCATATCAAATCATAACACCTGTAAATCTCAAAAAACACTTAACTTTAGGCACATCTGGAAAAAATTGCAAATGTAATGTCTGATGCTGAAAACTCAAAGGCACCAAAACTCAAGAGGATGTCAAAGTTACTTGAGTAACTTTGGTGACAATATGTCCAAGTACACATATACAAATGGATATATGTTGACCATTCATGACATATTCCTTGTACACACCATTTTAGCTAACAAAATGTCATTAATGAATGTAAGAAACATTTACAAAGCCATCATTGAAATATATTGACAGAATTCAATGTTACATCTGTAATCTGTGATTATTTTTATATACATTGCAGATCAAATTACAACTAAGAAGGTGGAATTAAAAAATCTGTCCTGATTGCTTGGAAAAAGTATTTACATTTTGGACATCCTGCCTATCAGAGGTTGCATGCTGCTTAGTTTTTTTCATTATTTTAGAAAAAACACCGATAGATGAAAGACAGGATCAAAAGGCCAAGAAATATTCCTCTAACTATCATGGTCCACAGCCCATAGTCTCATTTCACTCAAAATTCCCCTTGTCTCCAGTTCTGCAGTAGAAATTTCATGGGATTAGAGGGAATTCTGCCTACTAGGACTGTGTAAAAGCCAAGCCACCTCTGTAGTGATTGCCTGTTTTGTTTGCATTATGTGTTTTGGAATGTTAATGTTATTGATCTAAAAGACCTTTATAAAAGTTGCCACTGTAACCAGATGTTGGGCCCAGCTCTGAATCTATAGTGCACAACAACCCATAACAATTAGAATTGAATATCCTCAAAGACTAACAGTTTCGTGTAACACATTAGAAAAGTCCATTAACACAGAAAAACACTGAACAAGACTATAATTATCTTCTCAAATTTGACACAACACTTTTTTTTTGTTTAGAAAAAAGCTATTTTGGACTACCCTGCCCTTTCACAATATTTTCTGCATCCAGCTGCTAAGGTATTTGTTAGTTCTGACGTTTTGCAGTGAGGATTCTGTGTATACTTTTAACAGTTTTGCTGTTAATTTGCTATTGAAACAATAAATTATGTCATTAAACAACTGTATCACAGCTTATAATATGTTAATTTTAATATCTAATGTATGAACAAGTTTAGGAGTTAAGTCTGAGTCTTGCTAGAGAGCTCCAAAATAAGATTAATGGGATGAGTAAGATAAATGCTAATTCCAAAATTGCAAATTGCAAGCTTTGATGCAGCTGATGACTCGAGAACATTACCACTCATTTTAATGTTGCGTGTAGGCAAAAATAATTACTGTTATAAATATAGAGACCTCGGAAAAATATCACCCATTTGAAAAGGCACCTACTATATCAGAAGATTGATATCTGTTTCCTCCCTATGTTTCCATGGTTACATTGCCATTGTCTAGAGACATGAGTATTCCCTGTTTGAGTAATGTTGCCTGGTGTTAACAGTGGGCAGGTAATGTGCCATCACATGCTGTGCTCCTCTCCACACCAGATGCTCAATCACCATTATTAAAATAATATTTTATTGATAAAAATAATTGAAATTATGATCAATAAGTTGCTAATGAGCTACTTCATATAGCTGGTGTGATGCTGGTGAGATGCTGATTTTAGGAAGATTGCAATGACAAGGATGAGGCTGATGGCAACAAGATCCAGTCATCATCCTTTTTAGGCCCATCTGGGTGCTGTGGTACCTCCAACTTTGCCTGTACCGTGAATTATTTGAAGCAAGATTGGCTTCTAAGGGTTATAGAATAACTGATTTCTCACCCTCATTTATTCTTTGGTGTCTCTTCCTACAGGTGTGCTGGTTTTGATGGGGGCAGTGATTTTCAGCTGTAGACATCTGTATTGTAAAAATGTAGATTCAGGATGCCACAGCTGAGTTCACTAATTCTTCTGCACAGTGATCAGAGGTCAACACCTTCTGTTCAACACTAGCCTCAGCTGTAAGAGAAGCAATGATATGTCAGATATGCTATTATTGTCACCAACATTTAGCTAACTATCACTTTCCAAAAAGAATTTAAAACTTAGCCATAAATTGCTTGGATGTGTACAACAGAGAAATACAGTGAAGAGGGCGAGAGAGAAACATACCATTCTTCATCCTACTTGTAATCCTGCACAGCTTTCTCCACTTCCTCGTTACCTAATATAGTAGGGAGAGCCCAGCATTTCATGGCTGCTCCTACGTCCTCCCCACAGCCCTCCACACTCTTTAGCTCAGACAGCCTGAAAGCATGATGCTTAAGAGGATATACCTGCTGCTGCCTTTCATTCCTCCCTAATGTGGCCAAACATGTTAAACGAGATTGGCTGATTGATAAAGTGAGGCACTATGGATTTATGTCAGACACCACAAAAGCTAGTTGATAACAATCAACCAGTATTCCATTATATATTGGTGGATGATTCCTTTATGTGACCACGGAGATCTGAATGACAGAAAAATCCTCCTTTGAAGAAGCCATTGTTTCGTTATCGTCCTTTGTGAAAAGATGAGAAGAACACGGTAGTTTGATTGGCAAAAGCACAAAATCAGATGGAATGTACTTACCTGTGCCTGCTTTTTCAATAAACTTCTGGCTGTTGTTGTTTCCACACATTAGGTAGTATGGAGATGACTTCTCTTCCTGTGAGGTTCTTTTTTTCCTGGGAGAGAGTGATCTCTTTTGCTGCTGTTCACAAAAGCCACAGGCACAGGTTTTGTGGGGTTTTGTTCAATGCCACAGCTCAACATATGTTTGACGGTATTTAGTGACTTAAGAGAAAGGATCTCCTCCCTAAACACACGGACAAATCTGCATGGTTGAGCAATGTAAAAATCCAGAGCTTTGGATTCTGACCTGGCTCAGATGTGCAGTGCCTTTTACAGCAGTGTCCCTGAGCTGTAGGCGAGGAAACACAGAACTGGAGTCTGTAGCTGTGTTTACCTCTTCACAAGGAAAGATAAAGCAACATTACAAACAGATCCTGAATAAGTACGTGGAGTAAGTACATGTGTCAAAAAAAAAAAAACAAAACCCAAATCGGAAGGCGGCTCACTAGCAAATAGCGATCTTATCTGTGAAATGAAGCAATAGTCCCACAAGTGGCTGTATTCATCATGACACAGAGTAAACTTGGTGAAGCTCCAAGAGTTTATGCACAAACACTTACAGTAATGTATTCCCAAAATGTTAACAAGGATTTCGCTTGCACTTTTCACCTCAGCCACTTTTCACCTCGGCCACTTTTCGCCTCGGCCACAGCACGTCCCCAGGAGGAAGGAGCATGACCATGTGCCAGAGGCACTGGGGAGGCACTGAGAGCAGGCACGTGGGCAGGCAGCTGCCCAGAGAAGGGTGCTGGCCTGGGATCCCCTGCCAGACCCTGAGAAAGGCGTCGGTAAATGAAAAGACACTACCATGGGGAGAAGCAAGCAAAGAGTCACTGCAGGAGTGTTTTTGCCACAAGCAGAAGCCTAAGTCCTTTCCACTGGCTCCTCTCTGGGATGAGAGCTCAGGATGGCCTGCAAGGGACAGAGTAAAGGGGAGTGGTGGGACAAGTCCCAGACACAAAGGAGTTGTGCATGATTTGCTGTGAGATGAGGCATGACTTGTGCCAAGAGGGCCCAGTGACACATGGGAATGGAGCACCCCCAGGAAAGAATCCTACACAGCAGCAAACTGGCCACAGGACTGAATGCATTTAGAGATTTCTGTCCTATAGTTTTGGGCTTTACAAGACTCCATAAACTATATTTCAGAGAGATGGTATTTGATTCTGAGATGGAATATGAAGTCCTTCACTAGCCTGACCACCCTACTGGTCTTTCCTTGGAGGCACACAGTGGTATGAAGTCCTAAAGAGTGAAAGAGGTGATTGTACTGTTTGACTTTTCTAGCTTGCCTTGGGGTTGCTCAGGACTTCAACTCAAACAGAAGGAAAGTTCTGGTTATGGGATCCAGAAGGATACACCACTTTCCAAAATTAACATCTTCTGCTGTCTGAGACACAAGAAAGGAGGAGCTCTGCTTTCTACAGCCCTACCATGGTACCAGAGAGCCAGGAGAGAAAACTCCCCTGTTCCTATTCCACCACAGTCTGGCACAGGGGTAGGTGTGACTGTCACCAATAACTGATAAAACAGTGGCTGAATCATAAAATTTATCTCAACACCCTTGATTGCTCCTTCTGAAATGTATAGAATTATCAATCACATTATGATAAAACACTTAGGTACAGCAGCATTCCCAGGCACATCTCGGGCAGCATTGCAACAGGCTCTGTACAAACATGAACTTAGGCATCGCCTGACCCATGAGCTCCTATTTTAAGTAGACCTGAAGAGGTAGAAAGAAAAGCAGAGGGACACAGGTGAGGGGATTTATTTTCCCTGGCCTGTATTGATGTAAAGTTCAAAGCCCTACTAACAGAGTCCTCCCCTTTAAATAATGACTAACATGCAGGAAGATGCTTCTCATGTTTTTTCAAGCAATAAATCACAATAAACTAAGCTTGACACTAGTATGTGCATGCAAAGCCTCAATTAAATTCCAAAACACATTTTGTTTACAAAAGTGTTTACATACCTAATTTTCTTAGGGTTTTGGGTTTTTCCTGTTAAAAATCAGTCACACTCAAAATATTTATTTTCTCTTCAATGGAAAATTGTGGAGTCACAGCCCTGAGTGAAGATCAGCAAGCAAATCTCTCTAAGCTGCCATGCCATGTGGATAGAGGTTATGGTGCTGGCCGGAAGGTTGTACTGAACTGCAGAAGATTTTGCAAGAAGAAAGGTCTCTGCAGCAGTCCCAAGAAGCCAAGACCCGGTAGATGATATAGGATGTTGCAGCCAATGGAGAAGGAACTCAGAAATAAATTTTTTCACATGTACCAGTACTCAACGTGTACAGCTTCAATGCCACCCTGATGGTTGGCATAACTTAGGGTGGTTGATACAGCACAGCTCACCATGGGCCTTGCTGCCCTTTAATTCTGCTGGTTTTTAATTCCCCATGAGCCAGAGGGAGGCACGGATGGGAGGGAGATGTCCTGCACCCACACATACAGCCACCTGTGTTAGTCCCTGGGAGCTCAGAGCAGGGGCACGAGTACTCTTAGTGCCAATATCAGTGTCTGTGTTTGGGCATCAGCAAAGGTTTCTGTCCCACTGGTATTTTCTATTTAGTTTTACAACATGGCAGCTCTGGCCAGGCCATTGTTCCCGCTGTTATTTTTCCACCATCTGCATGTTGAAAATTACTCTTTACTATTACACTGTGCCAAAGAAATTCACAGCTGATACAAGAAGTTCCATGACTAAAAAACCAAACTAGAAGGACAGCAGAAATTGTAGTGTGACATCTTAAAAGACTCACACCAGAGAATGAGCTATTTTATGCTTGTTGGGTTAATCTCAGCAGCAATTTCCCTTTGGAGCTCCTATGGAGAGCACTTCCACTGTACGCACTGCACACATGGTGGACAGACACAATTTCAGCCTCATTGCAAATTCTGGGGAAGGTCCTTGTCGATCATGGTAACCCTCAGGTTCCTTGCTCTTTTTGAGGTTGGTATGGTTGGACAACACATGGATAACTACACACGCTTTTCATTTTATTGAGTCCCCCAGAGATTTTTTTATGGTGAATGCTTAAAGTACAGCACCAGGAGACAGCCATCTCCTGATTTGAGGGCAAATGCTGAGCTGATGCACATTGCAGTGCAGTTTGCAGGAGAAACCACAAAAAAAAAAAAAAAAAAGACAAGGAAAGCTTTAAACCTGATATTAGACAAACAGAATTGTGCATAATAAATTTTCAGAGCTATCTCACTTTTTCAGAAGGATGAAACAGGAAGTCAGTGATGACGGGATGTGAACTGGACAACTGAAAGAGGCCTGTTTCAATGGAGCTCATCTGTGAAATGGTGGCTGGTGTCCAGAAAGTGCTATGCTGGACACAGCCTACAACCTGATGCTGTCCCCCAGCACAGATCGGTATTACTGTCAATCAGTGGAAATCACATTCTAAATATCAAAAGGAACATGAAGACAAGGCAAAATATAAATTAATTTACTCCACTCAAGGCTGGATTTTTGTAATTTCATGAGTAGGGTGTTATAAACCAGAAATGATCCAATGGTGCTCAGCAATGATTCATCTGCTCAGCAGAGATTACAAACAAAAGAGACCTCTGGCTTTGCTGCTGTTGCTGGCCAGTGCCAGGATAAACAGTGATGAACATGTCCATTGACACAAAGAAAAGAAACACGTAAAGAGAAGGATTTGCGGAACAAGCTCTCCGCCTTCCTCTGCTGAATATTCCTGCCAGCAGTTCTGGGTGCAAAAAAACCCTGTGGGCTTTACCTCTGTGTTGTACTTCTGCTGTGTCACTGCAAGTGATGGCAACACACACACGGTTCAGACTTGAAATCAGGTTCAGGCACTAAAGCCTGGTTCTGTCTGCTGAGGGCTCCCTGACAGTCTGTAAAACCTTGAGCTCTGCCTCCCTGGTGTTGGTGTTGTTCCTTTCATGGGTGTGTTTATGCCTATCTGGAGCTAGAGGAATAACACCTCTGAAACAGCTTTGTTTAAGTCCTAACAACTTCTCCTCCTTCCCTGCTTTGGGGATGGTTAAGGAAAACTACTGACCCCTTCCCATCGTGCAGGTGCCCAGCATGTCTTGGAGGAGGCCATCAGTGACAAAAAAAGATATCACTCCTTCTAATTTGGTTGTAGCCTCCCCAAGGCACAGACCAGGGACACTTCCAGGGCATGTGACCCTGGGAGTTCTGCAAAAATCAAGAGCTCCAGTGGGAATGGCATCTCTGGTGCTTGGAGAAGAGACAGCACAAAGGAGTGCCTGTGGTGTGACACTGATCCTGGAGTGGTGACACTGCTTGTCATGATATGGTGTTTTATGAAGCTTTGCTTTATTCAGACGTGTTTCTTTGGTTTCTCTTCAAAACGTGGACTCATGTCAAGGACAAAAGCTACAATAAACATGCCAATTATAAGGGATAAATATTGAAAAGCTTTAAAGATTTCTTTTGGCAGAGAAAGCACCTGCTAATTTAAAACTGTTTGAGGGATAAGACACCCTTCTGCTCACATTGTTAGACAGAAACACGAGTTGATTACTGAACAGCTCTTTTGGTTTTAAGCAGCTACAGACCCGTAAATATTTCTGCCAAGGCTTGTCATCTCCACAGCAGTTCAACCGTACCAGCAGCAGTTCCACAAAGCTCTGCAAGGGCAGTGTTTGTGCCGTCCAGCCAAGCTCAGGCAAGGAGCTACCTCATAGCATTTGTTGTTTCCACTCAGTGAGATTTGCAGAGTAGCCACTGCAGAGCAGCCCCTTTGTCAGGGCAGTGACCCACCATCCATCCCATGCTGGAGCTGGGGCAGTTCATGGGATGGCTCGCTGTGCTGGGCTGTGTACTGAGCTAGTGAGACATCCCACCCCAATCCTGACCCCCCTCTTAATGTCATCATAACCTGAAGCCAAATAGTAGCTGAGCTCTGAGTGCTGTTTAGCTGTGTTTAATTTTCCATAATAGACATTTTAAAACAAGCTCCTGCTTTCAATGCAGAGTTAAAGATCATTCAAGAGTCACATGGGGACACTCAGTGGGCATGGTCCCTTCTCCCTCCCTCAGCTCCTTGGGATGAACGCAGTTCTGCACTATGGATGACTTTTCCACTGCATTTACTGGAACGACCCTGTCCTCCACCACTGCCAAAGTGCTCTGTTAACAAACTCAAGTAACAGTAATAAATCTTTCTAGGGCCCAGCACCAGTGCTGCCAGAGCTGTGAAGCCACCTGTCTTGGGATGATGTGAAATTAATGATGTACTTAGAGCACTAGAAACCTAGACCTACTGTGTGCAATACCTCTTTTCCTGACCTGCTGGTGTACAGAGCTCACACTTAACCACCTTGGCTGTTCCTGCTCAGAAATCTTCCTCCGTGCAGAAGCAATTTAAAAAATTGCTCAATCCACCTCAGGCCTGCGTTGCCAGCGTTGTTTGCACACAGGATTCCTTTGTCAGTTATCAGCACTTATTCCGTGTTACTCAACTCTGAGGCAGCTAAGGCAGGGAACAGGACAGTCAACATGAAGAACAACAAAGACAAATGTGTTTATTGAGGACCAGAGCCTGCCTGCTCCAGCTGGGCTACCCCCCCTGCCCACAGCGAGGGTGTGAGGATGGGGTCTCTGGTTTGACCCTGCCCCATTTACTAGTCCTGCAGAGAGGGAGGTGGCAGCTGCCCTGAAAATCTGCATGCTGCAGGGTCGTGGTGGAGAAAGGGTTAATGTGAAAAAGCAGAGGGTACGCACAGCAATGCGCAGAACAGCAGAAGACATGTTCTCTCTGCTCCTTTTTCTAGTGGACAGAGCTTTTTTGGCAGGGGGCTCACTGATCAAGGCTGGAAAAAATACTGGGAATAAAGAAAAGGGTGTGAATGGCCACACAAGAACTAGCAAATTTTTTTCGAGTGGAAGATTGTTTTTTGAGTTAAACAATGTCACTCATGTTAAAACTAAGTTTCCATGGAAACATGAGTATGTTGGAAGCATTTTATTTTGGAAAAGGAGAACCTCCAGAAGCCTCTCAGGAAGATGAAATATTTCAATTGGTTTGGGTTTTGGTTGTTTTTTGTTGTTGTTGTTTTTATTTTTTGGTTGGTTGTTTGTTTGTTTCTTTGTTTCTAAATTTCAACAGTCAGTTTTTAAAATGCAGTGTTTTCCTGTTACTTCAGGATAATATTTTTTGAAATATTTGAGGCTTTTTTATTAGTGTAAATGCAAAAGTCAATGTGAAATATTCTTATGGGCAGAAAATGATGGGTTTTCAGCATTTTTGTTTACTTTGTGAAAATCTCATGTTGCTCTGTTTCAATCAGATAAAGAAATTCCCCAAAACAGATATTCTGAATCTGTTCTTAATCTGGCTCCTGCTTCAGGATGAGATCAAAAAAGAAATTAAATTTGTGTTTAATTTTAACCTGTGTTCCAGCACTGTGCCCAGGTGGCCAGGAAGGCCAATGGCATCCTGGCCTGTATCAGCAATAGTGTGGCCAGCAGGACCAGGGCAGTGATTGTCCCCCTGTACTGGGCACTGGTGAGGCCACACCTTGAGTGCTGTGTCCAGTTCTGGGCCCTCAATTCAGGAAGGACATTGAGGTGCTGGAGCGAGTCCAGAGAAGGGCAACGGAGCTGGTGAGGGGTCTGGAGCACAAGTCCTGTGAGGAGCAGCTGAGGGAGCTGGAGGTGTTTAGCCTGGAGAAAAGGAGGCTCAGGGGAGACCCTTATTGCTCTCTACAACTACCTGAGAGGAGGTTGTAGCCGGGTGGGGTTGGCCTCTTCTCCCAGGTAACAAGTGACAGGATGAGAGGAAATGGCTTCAAGTTGTGTCAGGGGAGGTTTAGATTGGATATTGTGAAACGTTTTTCACAGAAAGGGTTAGCAAGCATCAGAACAGGCTACGCAGGGAAGCGGTGGAGTCACCATCCCTGCAGGTATTTGAAAGACATGTGGATGTGGCATTTAGGAACATGGTTTAGTGGTGGACTTGGCAGTGCCAGGTTAATGGCTGGACTCAAGGATCTTAAGAGTCTTTTCCAACCTATATTATAGCATTATTCTATGATTCCATGTTCCTCAATGTACCTAGGTGTGCTTTACGTTTAGCACCTGCTTTGCATGGTCAGCAAACTGCTTCTGAAATCTTCTGTAATTTTGTGCCTTCCGTTTCTCCTCTCATCCAGCTCCTGGATGGGTGCTGGCTGGGTCAGTACTTCATGTCTTTCTCACTCAGCTTTCTCATTTCTTTTCTCTTCTTTTCTTTTTCTCTACTTTTCCTTTAGTTGCTATCCAATATTTCTAGTCATGATTCCCCCGCTTCCTCTCATGTCCTATATTCTCTGCCACAAGTACTGGTATTTTCTTCTTGTTTTCCTAAATCCTGGGCCCAGTGAACCTCAAGTTATTCACACACTTGCAGTTAATATGAAACATGAGTATCCGACGCTTAAGGTCCTGTGCTCTGGAGTGGACACCAGAGCAAACCCAAGGCTTTTGGACATATCCATCACTGAGCAAGATGAGGAATACACAGCTGCCCGGTTCCCATCATCCCTGAAGTATATTTATTTGCTTTAAAAGGCACAAACTCTTAGGGAGCTGAAATGGAAGAACAGCAGTGACATATAAAGAAAGACAAATATTTGCTTCCTGTGCAGATTAGCTTCATCCAAGCTTAGACTTCAAAAAGATTTTGTAACTTTTAAACAAAGCAGGTCTCCTAATCACATGTCTATGATAAAATGATGGTAGCACCTAATCCACTGTAGACACCAACTTTAGACTGGTTTTGATATAATTCGCTCACTGTACTACTGAAGACATTTACTGTTACAAGGAAAATACATTGTGAAATTATGCACAGCTTATAGCTTTATTATATAACACATGGCCTGGGCAACTATGATTTTTCTGTAACTCACAGACAACCTTCCCCTGCAAGAAGGTGGTACTGCGTAGTCTATAAGGGAATACATGTTTCTGGCAGTCAAGAGACCTGGCAGTCCCAAAAAAGGGAGCACAGTATGTGTTCCACTACTGCGGAATGGTGCCAGTGGTGCATGTCCAGCAGTGATATAGTATAATCACACAGAACATGTAATAACAATCCATAAAGCTTGACAGCCAGATTGACATGGAGGGCTTCTCAGTCAAATGGGAGGAATGAATCGTACTGCTAAAGCAGAACAGGAGTGAGGGGCACTGCTGGCTGCAGAAGGTGAACACTTTTGGACTTCCACGCATACAGCATTTAATTCAAGGTCTAGGGAGAGCTGCAGAGCTCTAGTTAAACCAGACCGACTGCTCATATGTAGGGATTGTGGGGGTGCTCATGCCACCAACAACAGGGGCCTGCCTCCTCCTCCTCCTTCGGGAACACACAGGACCATGCAGTGCAGTGTCCTGCTTCTCAGGCAACCCTGTTGGGTGCAGTCCTTCTTTGCAGGGATCCCACTCCATGTATACCAGGAAAATTTCTTGTTCCAGTGCTACTACTGGGATGACGTGCCAGTCTTGGTCTTCTGAGTCATAAAAGCTAAATTCTATCATCTACACCAATGTTGTTTGTAACTAGTTTAGATTTCCATCTTATGCCACTTTTCCTTATATAGAT
Organism: Melanocharis versteri; assembly: GCA_013397845.1. Classification (NCBI taxonomy): domain Eukaryota; kingdom Metazoa; phylum Chordata; class Aves; order Passeriformes; family Melanocharitidae; genus Melanocharis; species Melanocharis versteri. The sequence continues at coordinate 89,120 of VZTG01000655.1, read as the reverse complement.
ATTTTTCTTCCCCTGGTGTTTACTCTTTCTTGATGTATTTTTAGAAACCTTTTGTATTCCTTTTCTCTTTCCTGCTAAGCAGGCGCCGGTCCCTCCTGTAGGATAGTCTCCATTAGTCTGATCATTGTCTCATTTGCTCCTGTTTCAATTAATCCTTCTTGACAGGGGATGCCCAGGAATGTCCGCAGTGTTTCAGATGGGATCTCACAGAGTGAGACACTAATATTCATAATTTCCTGGTTTCACATACTGGCTTTTATCATGGCTGTGTCACAGCAGTGGCTCACACTCATCCAACATCATGCCACTAATAGTAGGCTTTCCCCCAAGCCATTCTCATTTGTTGTTTCAGAATCAGCAAAAATCATTGTTGATCCCCAAGTAATAACGCCCTTCACAGTATTAATGTTCAACACATTCCTACTACCTATTTCTCAAGGTCACATTTTATTCCTTTGTAATACTCTAGTTCTGCATTGTGCTGACAATCACAGACTACTTGTGTGTCTAGAAAAGGCCATTGGAAAAAATACAGTGTTTGCTGAAGTCTCAGAGGAAAATATTTAATTAGATGAAACCAAGTCTGATCTTTGATAAACTCTAACAATGTAATTCAACCCAATAGTTTCCTTTTCAATATGATCTACTTTACCTTCTCGCTGTGAAAGCCTGGTATAATTTTTGATCCTATTTCTATCCTCTACCTTCCTGAAGTTATAGTAAGCATTTTCCATCTGACAGTGTATCACAATACCAGCTGACACCCAGTGGAATTAGATCAGTTGGGTTCTGGTTTTTTGGTTGGATTTGGTTGTTGTTAGTATTTTTATTTTTCAGGGGAAATTCATTCTTCTGTCAGCCTGGGATGATTAAACTTTGTAAACCCATGTGTCTTTCTTCCTGTTCAGCAGGGTTTTTTTACATCTTTAATTATTCTTTCTTTTCAGTTATGCTTATTCTTTAAACTCACACCTACTCTTGAAGTCAGGAGTACTGGTCCTGCCCCAGCACATTACTTTTTGCTACCTGAAACATATTTGCTATTCTCTACCCATAATTGCAACATTTTTAACTAGATACCACAACTGTGGCTACGGAAACCGTGATTTGCTGTAACTAATTCTTCTAGAATTTAGGAGACAGAAGCCCATTATTAGAGTACCTGAAGTTTTGTTTACACCTCAAATGCCATCATTTCCTTTAGTTGCCTTGTATGTTTCCATATTTTATTTCATTTTTCTTATTGCAAAAATGCATGAATTGAATTTTTAAGCTATTTAGTCCTTGCTCTGTTGTGGGTCCACTTCATCTTTCCTTGTTATTTTTCCTTATTACGCTACTGAAAAAAGTTTTATTTTTCATTTTCATTGCAACATCTAAAACAGTTATGGTTTTTGGCTTGTTCTTACTTTACATCTCCACATCCTGATGTACAAAGCATGGTTTTGTTTGATCATAAGAATTTGTTTGTATTCTTTAAGGACCATAGTTTTATATGCTCATAAGTATTTGTTTGTATTCTGTAAGGACTATTCCCAATGTCTTCTTTGAGAGGATAGTCAGCCAATTAAGTCTGGAGTGTTTCCCCATATCTCTGTAAGTTTGTCTCTCCCTACAAGTAGTTTTTGTATCTTTGACTTAAAGAAGTACCAAGATTAATCCTCATTCAGTTCTCTGAGGTCTTCAGTTCAGTCAGCTTCACCATTTTTCTTTTTTTTAACCAATGCTCAAGATTTAGGACTTGTAATTTTTGTTTATTGACCTGTATTTGGCAGTCTTTCCAGAAAACATGAATGTTTAATATTATAGCTAAAGTTATATTTTATAATCAGGCCTTTCATCATTTCCTCCTACTTACTGAAGTCAAGTCTAAAATAGTATTGCTTTTGTTTTTTCAGCAGCTTTTTGAAAGTATCTCCTGGTTAATATATCTAGGAGTAGCTAAGATCCAGTTCTTCAAGCTGAACTTGGGAAGTTCATGATTACATCACTTTGAGTCACTACATCCTGAACACTGATTCAGTTTGATGACTAAGACATACACTGATGGTCTGCTACCTGTTCTCAGCTCAGTTTCTGGAGACTGTATCTTTTCTGCCTTACTCTATTTTTGGCCGATGTTAATTGCTCTTCTGCTTTTCAGCGTAACTATATCCTCTTCGCTGCTTTATTTCTGCTTTGTACTCCTGTACAAACTTTTTCTTTTCCTCTTCCGTCCTCACTGTTTGTTTTCTTCTCCTGATACCACACTTCTCCTGCTCCCTTTCTCACACGACAACGCATATCCTGTCCATATTCAGTGTTGCTGCTTGCCCACAGGTGCTCTGTTCCATCAGCCACATCAGCTGGGGCTGCATGCATAAATAGTTGCTGTCAGGTAACTCCTCTTGCAACTTATGCCATCTTTGTCATCACATCCAATCCTGGAGATATCTCTACTCCAGCCCTAAAAAATTAATTTAAATTGCCATCATTGAATTTCTTCATCTCTTACATTTTTTTTCACAGTTGTTGCAGGGAACTCTAAATACCCATTTTATAGCCTTTATTCATTGTTTTCCTCTTGTTTGGCCCAGCCTAGCCAGCCAAAGAAAATCCTTTCCACTCCCTGTGTACTGCAGTTAAGTGGCATGATCCTAGAGCTGCCCTCAGTGCCCTCACGTGTCCCACAGGTAGTGACAGATCCTGAAATGTGAGGAGTTTCCTCCTTGCAGCCTCTCCTGGTTCCAATGCGCCTGTTGTTGTTTAATGCCATACCATTACCACAGCCAAGACACTTGACACCATGCCCAGGCTAGAATGCTCCTGGGCCTGGGTTTAGAAAGCTAGAAACGCTAAACAAAACATTATTTTGGGGCATGGGGAGACATTGAAGTTATCCCGCCAAATCTTGGAGTAGCTGACGCATTGCCATACATGTTGGTTCTATTGAGTTAACAACATTAAAGGCATATTTTTCGTACTCACTCTTTGAACAAGGAAATACCAGTCCTTGCTGGTGCACCCAGGGATGTTCTGGAGCTGGTTAGTGAAAGGTGAAGTTCAGACTAAGGGCAAGTCCAGGCTTTTGTCATCGATGTAGACACTGGGATTCTGCACTCCTCAGAAATTAAGCATTTCAAAGATAGCAGGAAGTAGTATGATTTAAGAAGTCGGCTTTCAGGGAACACACCTGCATTTATCACAGCAGTGAATGGAAGACCATATCCTACATCTCATACACAAAATTTGGTATCTTTAAATACCCAAATATCTTGGAATGCTTCAGTAATGTTTCAAATCTTTTCCATAGTGTTTCAGCATTAGATTGCTGTATAGCAACATAATACAATAATCACCTATTTTCTCGAAAAACTAGAGTAATCTTTGTATTCCCTTTGGTCTGGGACATCTTTTTCAACATAATCTGTCTATCTAATGCAAAATTAGTGACAGTATGGTGTTATAAGTGGTATAAGTGGTATTTCTGCATAGTGCCTTCCAAGAGACCATAGACATTCATCTTCTGGATCATTGTTTTGATACTGGGAGCTTGGATGCTGCTCCAATCAATTAAAAAAGACAGTCTGCCTTCTTGATGTGTATTACCAGTTCATCAAAGGCTTTTCAAGCCAGTAGCACCTCTAGCTGTAGTCTCCTAAATGGAGATTAAATGCTTTGGAGAAGTCCATTTTGCCATGCAGCAGCCAAAGCAGATGATCACCTCACCACTACACGTACACATTGAAACCCATCAGAACTCTTCTGTGGGAACAGATTCCTCTAACTCTGCAGTTTAATCTGGGCTATCAAAGCAACAGGAGGAATGGTCCTTGTTCTCCTCAGTGTTTAGATTTCTTTAACTTATCAGGCAAGTAATCAAAACATCAAGGCAGATGCTGAGTAAAAGGAAAAATGCAAGTTACTCTTTTCTGAGACCTCCCAGTTCCAACAGTGAAAAAATGTGCAATTTACAGAGGCCATTCTGCTGGAATTATCCTAATAAGAGGGTTCCAGTGAAACTCCTAGTAGAGATTTTCCCTCTCTTGGCAGACTAAAACAGCTACCTGGGATTGAAGTCTGCTCTGTTATAATAAGGTGAGCTTTGATCCTGGAGATACAAATTGCATTAGAAATCCTGGGACATGGACAATTTCTGGTGGCCAGACATACGAACCAGGGATCTGAATATTTATTGACTCATGTAAAACCTGAGATCAGACCAACCCACCAAGGCCTGCAGCACTCTATTCCTTCCAGACATCAGTGGCCCTTGTCTTCAGGAATCGTCTTTGAGCTGCCTTCCTCACAAGACCATACCTGATGACCACCATCATTGGAAATGGATGGCTGCATGCAAGGATTCCCCACTGCCCTTTAGGGCATCTGGTTCCATGTAGGGCTGGTCAGAATAATTTCAGGCACGATGAGAGAGAACTGCTTTGTCTCCTGTACATGTTAGTTTTTACAGGGATGTTTCTTGTGGAAGTGCTTTATGGAAACACTTCTTTGTTAAGGTTGCTTCCAGCTAGCATTCCCACGTGCAAATTTGCACACTTTAAGAGCACCATCAGACTACATTTGAGCTGTACCTCTTTCTATTCCTCCTGCTGTATGCTTTAGTGGCACCCTTTGATACCTCTGAGGGAGAGAAGCCCTGTTTTATACTGCAGTGTTAGAAAATGGGGCTTCACAGTGGGTGCTGGCAAGAAGTTAATTTTCAGATTAATATTTTGTGTAGTTGCAGTGACGATGGTGGGTAATTTCTGAAAAGAAGCCATAGGTCTTACTGTGGGAATTTTTAACTCTCTGCACCATGGTTAAACACTGGTATGCAGTGCAGCAGAAAGCTAGCAGATTTTGTCTAAGGCTCACAGTAATATGAAAACAGGTTTAAAACACTGGTTTAATAGCCACAGGCCTGTCTAAAGGGCTGAAAGATTTCCATTTCCTAGCAGCAAATGAAACACTGCAAAAGGAAATGAATGTGCTTTGTGCGTATGCAGGAATGCACATCAAAGGCAGACCAAGGCTGGGTGATAGGCCCTTGCAAATCAAACAGGCTCTGGAGATTGCTAGTATCAATAGTATTTGATATCCAGGGTATCTTTCGCTCCCAATATTCTGGGAAAGTGGCTATCATCACAGCTCTGCTGTGATAACGCCTCCCTGAGCTTCTGGGAAAACAGCTCTTTCCTCTTCCTGGAATCCGAACATCGTTTACATGACACCTCAGTGTCTCTGGCCAAGCTCAGCCTCTCCCTCCCTCACTCCCTGGCATGACTGTTTTGCCAGGCAGGGCTCTTGTCACTCCGGGGTGCTCTGCTGGGCCACCTTGGGCCACTACTGCACTGCCACTGCTGCTCATTGCTGCTGATATCGGGCATTTGCTTGGTGTGTACAGAGCTGTCTTTGTCATCAGAGCTGGGGACATCATCTGCACAAACAGCCTGGAAGGAGCTGGCTGGTGGCTGCAGCCTTGGGGGTGAGCTGCTGGCAGGCTCTGCCTGAGCTGGCAGCCCAGTGAGGGCTCTCCAGGGCATGTCCACAGCCCCATGCAGGTGATGGAATTCCGTGGGTTGGCTTGAAAGGCATTTCTTATCAGGTCTGGCTTTTGCAGATGGGGCATGCACCTGGCAGAGAAGGCACCTGCCTACAGCTTTCAGGAGCCAGGCCTTAAAAAATGGCACTCACACATGGGCTGATGCCTGCAAAGCAAACAAATGACCAATACAAAGAGGGGACATAATAGCATGCCCTAGCTTGGGGTATTCAGAGTCCTGCTGTCCCCAGGGCCATCCTGTCCTGCACCATCACAGAGTTCTGGAAAGGCAAGAGACATCAGCAAGTGACAAACCTACAAGCCCGACATCCAGGTTGTTCCTGAAATACAAGGTACTTGTGACTAAATGGCTTCTTAGTACAAAATGGTTTATTGATGCTCAAACCCACACAGGCAAAAGAATGAGTAAAAACAGTACCTGCCTAGTGCTTCACATGTGTCCCCTTCTCTCTTCCTTCTTATTTTAACTAATTAGTTAAAATAGTTCAATTAGCTTTCTCTTGGCCTCAGGTCCCCTGATGTAAGCACATAGGAATATGCCCTGTTTCTTACACATTCACCCAGTCTGCTAGCCCTCATTGACAGCCTGACTTACACAGAAATAATAAACCCCTCTTAGCTGTGCCACACTTAAAAGAAGTGCACTGTGCATCATGGAAAAGAAAAAAAAAAAGGAGCCTAGCAAAACACTTAACAACTGGAACCTAAGACAATAAACGTAAGGCTCTAAAAATTAGACTTGGCAGAAGTCTAATGAAGATAAAATCAATAAGGAAAGGATAAGAATATATTAACACAAAACATTTCCTAAGGAAATGGAAAAAGTTTCATAAGAGTAGATCTTAACATCAACAGAGTTATCCAAAGGGCAAGAAAAAAATCTGTAGCCTTTCAGATGTTGGCCAAAAATGAAAGAAAAACAGGCGCCTTCTCAGTCAGGTCTGGCAGCAGCAGACACCAGCACAAGGAGCTCAAGAGGGTTGGCAGCTGGAAATCACTTGGCTTCTGAAGTCCCTGGCACTTCACTGCCTCTAATCCTTCTGTGGCCACCGGATCCAGAAGGATGTATATGCAACCTGAAGTTCACTGACATCCTACCAGGTAGGAAAGACAGTGATGGCCCCGAGGAGCTGCACAGCCTTCAGGCCTGCCCACTCATTCAGGTCTTCCACTGGGGCTCAGGGTACGCTTCTGCTCTCATTCTTTGGTGTGTCTTGCTTGGTGCTGCCTTCCTGTTCCTTCTACCTGCTGATGCTCCCACCATTACCTCTACTGGTAACCCTTCACTGTCCAGACTGAATGTGTGAAAGCAACACAGCAACAGCTACGCCAGTCCCCACCTCTTGTTAGTCTGCTCAGCTGGCTGGGACAAGCTATTTCAAAAGTTTTCTTGAGTTATAACTAAGGTAAATCAAGTCAGTTAATCTTTACTGGCATCACTCTGGTATTACTAGTCCTCCACCGCTTTTCCACAATGGCCTTTCTGTGCCAAGGGAGCACAGACACGTCACTTTGCTGGGAAGGGACAAGCAGCACAGATGAGCTCAACTGCACTGCACAGAGGGATGGGAAAAACTCTCTGTGAACTTCACGTGAAGAAATGTCTTGTGGATTCAGCTGTTGTGTCACTTCGGCTTTGCCAAACCAAAGAAATAATTCAGATGTAGGCATGTAGTTCTGCAATGAAGGCCTCAGGGTGTGAAATCTTCAAAGAGGCTCTTTCTGGCAGGTGGAGAAACAACAGGAGGTGTGTGCCTATGCTGACTGCCAGCGCCTGGACCGCAGCTCTTTTCATTTGGTGATGGGATTAATGCACCAGAGGGATCTCCTCTGGTCTCCATCTTCCAGCTTCTATTCTTTCTGCTCACTTCTGAGATCCAGGAACCATGGGCTTGGTCTACACCTCCATAGAGGATTTTCATGTTAATGTTAGTCCTGAGGAACAGTGAACTGGAAAGGGAGGTTGTGGAAACACATTTCTTGACCATATTCAGCATTATGGAATGGTCCTGGAATGGTGAGATGGTGCTCGCTTAACCCCCACTTTTGACACTGATGTCATAACCAGACGTAAGTGGGCAATAAAAGTTGTCATCTTTTTAGCTGCAAACACAAGGCACTGCTTCCCCTTGAGCTCCATCTGTGGCAGAATATCTTTTTGCAGCTGTAGCCATCACCCATCCCTGGCCTGAAGCTGTAAACAGAACAGGCTCAAGCAGTTTGTCTCCCTGTGCTGTACAGCCTTCCACTATCTGTGGAAGAACATGCTGTCCAGCAATGAGTTCAAAGAGCTGCTGCTGGTTTGCCTTTAATCTTCTGTTTTTCTTTCGGAATACGCAATCAAAAACTGCAAGCATTTTTCCTGGCTTAGGGTCCTTACAATGATCATGCTGCCCATCTTGCTGAATGTTTCCATGGTATTTTACTGCGCTAATGGATGCTCATGAACATCATTGCAACCCTTTGGTCGCAGCCTGTGGTGCTTCCTTTTTCTGAGCTCTATCCATAGAGGATCACAGAATTACAGAATATTCTGAGCTGAAAGGCTGGTCCCTTGCCGTGGCACAAACTTGTAGCTCTGGGACATTGTCTGGCAATTGAAGCTGCAAATTTCTGAGTCCTCTGTTCAAGATCTAAAGTCAATCAAGAGGGAAGGAGAACTTCTCTGAGTGGCTTAATGGCATGGGAATCACATTTAGAGACTGAGCACAAGATCTCTGGTGTCTAGAATCAGTGGTAACTCTGTGGATTACGTCTGTTCCTTGCCCTAGTTTGTATAAGCAATTAGCTAATTTCAGCTTCCAGTTCTGGCAAATCTGTGGGAAATAACACTAGGAATAAATGTGTTTATTTATTTTAAAGTAAAGTCTTCTCAAACTCCTAGAGAAGTACATTTAGGATTAGCTGCTACGCAGAGGGATTGGGAGAGGACCCATCTGCTTTCAGCCAAAACCAGTTGCTCTTTATCAGCCAGCTTCCCAATCCCACCTAAATTCCCTCTCTGCTCCTCCACATGGTGCTTGCCTATCCCAACAGCACATCTCACTGCAGAGCCATTTTTTGGGTGAAAACACATTTCTCTCTGCATTCCCCAGATCTGGGGGAGTCTGTCCCCCTACACGTGCTGGTGGCCCCAGCCAGCTGCACGGCACAGCCATCCCAGCCATGCTGCTGGCACACAGCCCTCCCCACCCATCCCCAGGCCGCCAGTGGCTGCCTCACCTTTATCCCCATTAACAGGCACAGCACTAGCTACGTGTGGTGGATAAAGCCTTGACGTTTGATCATGTGAGGGCTGATGAACTCTCCTTCAAAACGTGGGTTCAGGACACATTTCTGCCCCCCAAAAGCTGCTGTTCTGTGGCATTTGTTCTATAAACTCAGATAAAAGTCTTGTTCTTACTTTTCAAGTTTATATTTACAAAGGGTGGAAAAAGAGGCATAATGACAGTTTAATTAATGTATGCCATTAATCCTGGAGATAATCAAAAGCCTGATAAGTCTCTAATCTTGTAAAAAAGAATTAGAAAGCACTGAAACATCTTTTGCTATCTGTAAACCTTTTTAATGAGATGCTGCATGCTTGGAGGAGGAGCCATGGAAAGGAGCAGTGCCAGAGGACATATTCTCAGCAGATTTCATCACTGGACTTCTTGTGTGATATTGTTCTTGGCAAAAACTGGAGTCCAAAGCCGTCAATGTTGTTTTCAAAATTTGTCCTTCTCCTATCGATGCATAAAGTTATTCTAAGAATTTGTGGATATAAATTAGGAGAGCTTTCGCTTCTTTACCATTTTCTTGTAAGTATCATGTATTTAAAGCACTACTTCAGCTTTAATGCTTGCAGACCTTAGTAATTTCTTCATAGTTATTCCTGCAGGTATGAAAATCATGCCAATACACAACATCTACTATTCAAGCAAAAAAAAAAAAAATAGAAGGCAATATTTCCAAGGTGTTTAAAAAAGTAATAATGTGGCCAACTTCAGAGAACCATTTCTCTTGGAAGTCTGTAGAAAATTCTTGTTTCGATGCTGTCTATAGCTTTGCACTTTTATATGTAAAGTACAGTTTATGTGTTGTCAGTTATTACCAATAAGTGTCAATGAAACAACTTTGGAGGGTGCAGTGACTAACAGACATTGTCCAGATTTTGAGGAGCTCAAAAAATGCTCACTCTTGAACTCAGAGCAAGAGTGTAACATACAAGGGCAAAATGTCCTAATGTCTGCCACTCCTGCAGGGACCTGGGAACCAGCTGGAGCTGGTGGGAAGGAATAATAATAAGTATTCCTTCTCTTCCTCTCCAGAGACCCAAAGAAAACAGACTTTGTCCTCTGGAAAGGAGGCCGGGGGCAGCAGTCTGCCGCAGGGGAAGAGTTAAGACTGGGTGAGAACTTCTGTCTGGCTCCCAAAAAAGACTGAACCAGTGAAGGAGCCGGAGCAGGACTGGGTTAAATAAACCCTGGAGGGTTGGGGGAGAAGTCCTGGCAGGCAGGCAGGAGGAGGGTGAAGAAAATGAGAATATTTGTGTCAGGGTTGGAAACGAGGTTTCTTTTTTTTCTTTTTTTCTCTTTTTTTTTTTTTTTTTTTTATTTTTGTTAAANTTTTTTTTTTTTAATTTTGTTTAAGGTTGAACAGTACAAGAAGCACTGAGAAGCAGTGGTTGCCCAGGCACAGGTTAGCCAGCAGCTGCATTTCTTGGGTGTGCCTGTGCAAGCAGGAACATCCCAAGTCCCTTGAGCACAGGGGGCTTTCGGCAGGTGTGCTGGGGAAGGGGGCAGAGGTGGGGTGAGGCAGCCAGGGTGCTGCAGGCCCTGGCTGTGCTCTGATGCAGGCAGAGGCGTGGGCTCTCAAGGGGCCATTGCAGCAGCAAATGTGCTCAGCCCCATGGGATGTCACCCCAGGGCAGATGCCACAGAAGGAGCGCCCCAAGGTGGCTCCCTTCACGCTCTCCTGCCACATGTGAACATCATTTAGTAAATACCTGCGGGAGGACTGGTTCCCAATGCGCTGAGACTGAAAGTCTTCAAGACTGAAAATGTGTTTAAGACCCTGAGGAAGGGGAGCTTTTTTGTTTGTCTGGAGAGCACTGCTTTCCACTATTCTGTGGGCAGATGGGAGAGGGAGCAGTGAATACCCCATGAGACACAAGAAACAGAGGCAGTGTTAGGCTGGGGACAGGGACAAGGTCCTGCTGTCAAACCAGTCCTGAATGTAGGTAAATGAGGAAGGAAATTTTTTGACCCTTCTCCAGAAAAGAAATTGTTCAAAATAGGAGATGTACTTGAGTAAACTTAGCAAACACAAAGACAGGTCAGGGAAATAGAGCAAAGGGAAACTTCTGCACATTTTCCCCGTCTTCAGATAAAGCCGTGTTGGTATACACAAGTACAACGACTGCTGAACTTTGGCTCCTTTATTTATAAAACAATATACTAATCTTAATCCCTGGACACACTGACGTAACTGAATGTCATACTTTCCAAATATAATGGATTGCATTCCCATCATAAAATAAATACATTCCAGCAGTGAGCCCCCCAGCAAATAACAGCGCTCCAACAGCTGGGGAAGCTGGGGCAAGAGGTACAACAATTGGGTTGTGTTGCTGAAGCCCAAGAGCAAAGTTTTTGCTGGCAGCATTCTAGGAAAACCTATTATAAATGCAATGCTACCAAAAAAGTGATCTTTTCTTTCTAGTTCTGTGCTGCATGCAAAAGCCATTAAAAAAACCCTGGGTAAACAAATATACTCTTTTCCATATGACCTTTTCTTGAATGTTTTCAAAAGTATATTGTCTTTTCGGTTTAACACAATATTTGTCAGCTTTTATTTATAGCTCAAAAGAAAAGCCTTCCTCAAACTGTCACCAAAAATGCCCTTCTATAGGCATGCCGTCAGGAGAAAGGCTTGCTTTCTCTGAGTGTCACCCTGGGTTCAAATACATTTTACTGTACTAAGATAGATGTGGCTCCAGCAATCATTGCATCTTGAATCAGCTGGACATGTATCACTTTGGCCTAAGAGCCATTTTTAATCTGTATTATGTGAAAGTAAGGATTAAATACAATAGAGAACCAAGCAGCAATGGTTTGGTCTCATGCACTCTCTCATTTTTAATTTATTTTATAAAATAAGCAGGGACTAAAATCTTTAAAGAACATTTTTATTCTTATCCAATCTGTAGGGGGCAAGAGCAATATTTGCAACAGTATGATAAAACAGCATATTACCCACGTGACTCAGCGTGGGGTTTTTTTAACTTGGAAACTGTAATGAAAGGCCACGGTGCTTCACAAACTGGCTCTACTCTGTGGGATATCAAAAACAAAAAACTGAAATGTCACATTGCTAGTACAAATTCAGCATAATGTAAGCAGGCATGACCCAGGGCAGATTACAGATTGCAGTAAATTTGAGACCTCCTTTGCTGAGAGTCAGAGAGATTTCTACATCTTCATGGGGTATCTTCAAATGTAGCACAGGACTTTATTCCCCGACCTGCTCTTCAATGACTTACTGAGTTGGAACGAGACAAATACGTGCAGGTCAACAAAATGTAGTCCTCTGTAAAGTCCATATTTACTTCAGGTGTCAGATGAAGAAGACTGGTCCCATGTATAGATCCCTGAAGGAGCTCAGCATTTGGTGTTGTCATGAGTTAACATTTCAGTCAAAGCTGATATGCTTATTAATAAGCTGATGAAGGTTACATATGTTTTATGTTTTGTTACTAAATAGTATTATGTACAAAAGTGAGGTCAAACCCCTGGGAGTCTATTTTTGCATGGTTTTATCCTGTTTGTGATAGTACACCTCTGAGCTTTGGAAGCTTCAAAGTTTACACATTCACAACGCAAAGGGCAGTTTTGTCTCTTGATGAAACAGTCATTAAGCCAGTCCGTCGAGTTCAGCGTTATCTTTTGCATCTTTGGGATCGCTCTTTTCATTTTTCTCTTTGTATCTCATGTGCCAAAACGCAGCCGCTAAAATGCCACCTGAAAAACAGAGAGTGTTTGTCTGTAAAGGGAAAAGAAAACTTTCTGAAAAGATGTTCCAGCAAGGGCCATGGCACTACACTGTAATATCCACAGTGCTTCACCTCTTCAACAGCAGCAAACAGCTTTGAGGAAGGACCGTGCAGCATCGGACCAAGAGCATAGACCTGAGGCTCTGCTGGGAAGGATCAGATGCCTTGGGGCTCAGAGGCCTTGCCCCAAAGGAGAACTTTTCCTCTAGGACCTGACCAGACAGCAAAGTGTCTATTTTAGCCCCCCTCCCTTTGAGCAGGGATTTGTCATATTTGTCTTGAGATGTAGTCCCTCTTTTATATATATATTATGTATAGTTTGATCTTTTAAAATCATTATGAGCTTATTACACTGTAATTAACTTTATGTCCCCTTTATCAGTGTTAGAATGAATATGAATACTGTAAACCTGCGAAGCTGAAATAGGTGAATAAAATTATAACTATAAGCTAGAGGTACAGATATCGTAAGAAGGAAGCTTCACTATTTTCACTATAATCTGGATGTGCAAGAAAAAGCTCAAATCCCCTCCCTGACAGAAAAAGGGCAGTTAGTAGCTACTTGACAATATGCTACAAGTTCAGCAATTTCTTCTGTCCTAGCTGGTTGTTCTGCCACTGGATGTTTTTCTTACAACCGAAAACTTAGAAGTTTTCAGCCATCATGATACACAATTGTGGGATCTTCCTCTTTCACTCATTCTGCAACATGCATGACAAATCTTCACCCAACAAGTGAATTAGTGTCAGAAATGCAGCAGCACCATCATATCTCAGAGATCTGGCTTCAAATCAACCAAGAAGAAGTGACTTACCAATGACGAGCAGGACCGCAAGTAGAATCCCAACAGCCTGCCCAGCGGTTGGCCAGTAGTGATCACGGACTACTTCGATAAAACATGACTTTTCAATGGAACACTTGCAGATGCTTACTGCAAAAGGAAATGCCGTGACGTTAAGGAGAAGTTTAGTAGTCACGTTTGGTTATTTATAAATGGAACTGCTGTCTTGAAACTAATAGCTCTGTGCAAAGAATACCTTTAAGATTCACTTTGTTTTCCAAAGGTGGATTTCCATTGTCATTAAGAATTATTGGAACATCATAGACCTTCTCTTCAAAGTTACCATGTTTCGGGGACAGGTAAGCGTGAGTAGCTGAAAGTAGGAAATGGGACATTTATGTCAGCACAAAAAAGAAGGTTAGTTCAACATTCATACCAGTTGCAAATGTTCTTTTTTAAAGTCTGCTTTGCACATGATAGTAATCCTTGTTTTCCTTTATGTCTTCCAAGATCTCACTGCTTTGCAGACATTAAGTAAAAAGGGAATATCTAGAAGCCTAGTCTGGCCTTCAGCATAATACGACTATAAAATCTCCTTCCTAATTTCTACACCAGGCCAAATATGATCTTGGGTAGTGCTACACTGATAGCATCCCATCTAGACCAGGAATAGTCCCCTATACTCATAGAGACCATAACCAGCTTAAATTGTTCCCAAGGAAATGTAGGATGGACCATCCTTCTAGTGAACTTACACTGTCACATCTAAGACTCTTTAAAAACTGGAAAAGGTAATAATAGCCATTGGGATCAGATCAAAGGTCTGTTGATATAAGTATCTTGTCTCCAGAATAAATGGAGATTACAATGAAAAAGCAAGCATGTATTTTATTTTCTCCTAATGCCCTCTCACCCTTCAAACATTTTCAGCTCAGGGACTTCTTGAGCAAGATGTAATTTCTTGCTTTGAACTTGTAGAAAATTTTTTGCATAGACAACACCCTGTGACAGCAAGTTCCCAAATCAACTATCTCCTCATTCTATCTGCACTGGAAATAACTCCACAAGCTTCACTTGAGGATCCCAGGTTTGTGCACAGGAAGAGAGAGCAAAGGATGAACCCTTGGCCACCCTGACCACAGCATTCATAATTTTATATCTCTCTATTGTATTTTTTCCCTACTGTCTTCCAAGATAAAAAGTAGTAGCTTACTTTGCTGCTCTTATACACTTTCTTGTATCAGGTCACTCTATAGCTCTGATTATCCTTGTCACCCTATCTAAACCTGTTTCCAGTTACACTGCATTTTTATAGAGATGGAGAGACTGCAGTTCAGAACTTGAAGAAATTATGGATTTATACAGGGGCATAATGATGTCCTTAGATTTCTTCTCTGGTTGTTTCCTCATAATCCTCAACATTTGATCTGCTCTTCTGAACACTGCTGATAAATTTATCTCACATTTCCACGGAGCTGCTCACAGGTATTCCTCCTGACTCATAATGGCCAGCTCAGCACCCATGATTTCAAAAGTGAATTTGGGAGTCCAGGGTTCACTAGCACCTGCCAATTTTATTGTTCAACCAATTCAGTCTTGGAAGAATGTTCTGAACTTCCTCACACTTGGTTCCTACTGAAATAACGTTGTATAATGAGTAAACTTTGTCTCCTCATTGCACACCCATATGTATTGAGTTATGCAGATCCCAGCAAAAAACCTTTGGAAAACCACACACGAACTCCCTTCACTGCAAGAGCTGACCATTTACTCCAAACTCTGAATTTTAAATTATTATTTATTCTTTCATAACTTTAAATTTGTGGCAACCCAGCTTTCTCTAGTGGGACAGTTCATCAAACATATTTTATTAGTTCAAGAAGGCTCTATCAGCCATGTGTTATTCATGTGTTTACTGGCCCCTTCAAAGAGCTCCGTTCAGTTTGTGAGGCAGGACTTTTGCACATGAAATGTCAGAAATGTGCAGTTGGCAAACTGCTCTATTTCTTTTTCAGCAGTGTTTTGTGTTCATTAAACACGCATATATTTCATACTTACATGCTTCTTCTCTCAAAAATACTCATGAAATTATAGCTTGCAACATGCTAGGTTTTATCTCTTGCAAAAAATAATTAATTACTTTGGTGTTCTCAACAAACTAATTTTTTTTCTACATGGAACACTGGATATGCAATAATAAAAGTGAAAAGGAATTCTGTGATTCTTCATATTCACCAGAGTAGCAAGTGAGTCCCACGTCACTGTAAGAATTGGCCGTATTAGCTTACCATTGACTTTTGAGATTTCCCAATTATTTCTTGTATTCATCTCGTCCGCAAGGGAAAAAGTAAATTTTGAATAAAAAAACTGTTGATCAGCATCAGTGGCTTGAATAAGAGCTCTCTCTCCTCCACTGACCGGGTAGCAGAAGAAAGTAGGATAATCCATAGCTATTTGTGGACGGTTGTCATTCACATCACGTAAGTGCAGAATCAAGGACTCTTTGGATTTCTGAGCTGCATTATCTGTCAAGTTTAACAGAATGCAAAGTTACGTGCACATCTTGGATTTACACCCAGGGCTGTTGCATTTGCAGCCATCACAGAGGTACACCATCAGACAGGCAGTGAGAGGTGGTGTTCTGTCTGAAGGTTGCAGAGACAAGGTCTCAGGAGGTCCTCAGGGATTTGTGGTAGCTGCCACTACTTTTTACCGAGCATGGTTTATTTACCACCAGCTCTTGCTAACTACAGAACAATAGCAAGGGAAAGGACGAAGATCATATCTAGTAATCTGTCATATCCATCATGTCTGGCAAGCAGTCACATCCAAAGTGACCAGTGCTCTTTGGAGCACTCAAGCATGAAACGCCTTGAGTTCCCCACCCCTCTTCTATATACAGGAAATGCAAGTCAAAATTGAAAGATTTTAATGGCTGGAACTAGAAGTCCTAATATATTTCAGACTTGATAGATTATTAGTTTTAATTATAACAAAATGAAATTCTGTAGAAGGCTACAAACTACTCTCCAGATATGTTTTAAGGAAGCCTAACCATACCTAGGAGAAAGACTAAAATCTTCATAGCTGTCGAGAAAAAAGTGGCAAAAAATATTAATACTGAAAACAGTGAAGAAATTCTAATCTTCTCTGTATGTCATGTGGCTCAAGCAAATATAAAACCATACCCAACTTCATTAAAGCTATTTTAATCCTTGTTATCTACAGCATCAAGATTTCCTCAAGAAATTTGAAATCTTAAGAAATATATACTTCTAAGGATACATCACGGGATGTATATCCAAGATTACACGTTCTAGTATTTTTCATGGGTTTAGTCATGGTAGGTACGATAATTCCTCATAAAAGAGTAAGGACAGGGGATTCCTCTGTGTGTATATTTAGTTGTCTCATCACTTACTTAGCTCTGATACAGCAACCTCTACTGAGTACATTTCTTCTTTTTCTCGATCCAAAAGGGAAGCCGTATATACCTGCCCAGTGGCTGAATCAATTCTCAGCCATTTTCTCGCATCACCTTCCAAGGAGTATCTTTGGAAAGAAATAGGGAAAAAAAAAATCACATATACTGTTCCAAATCGGGAAAAAACTCCGATAAAGCAAATACTTCTTTGTTGATTTTATGCAAGCAGCTTGATTACAGCTGTACTCAAAGAGAGCGTTCCTTGAAGAGTCGTAGTACTACACTACTACAGCCAACCAGGAGACACAGACAGAGGAAGAGAGGCCAAAATCATCCAGAATAAGAGCAAGAGCAGAACTACAGAAATGCCACCGCTACTCCAGCTTGTGCACTTGCAATCCCACTTTCCTTCTAAATGGGGAACCTGGGACCGCACTGGGATTTTAGTCCAGAAGTGTGATTTGTCCAGACCCCACGCCGGTCTCACCCCACCACATCTCCCACATCTTGGTTTTGATGAGGCACAAGCCAAGGGCTGGGGGACAGAGGGACCAGTGCAGCCAGGCACCCTATTGTGGATCAAGAAGGGGCCAGGACCCCAAGGTCAACTATGGCGAATATCTTCTGCCAGTCTGGAGCAGCCTGTAGCTACCATTGGGGCAGCCTTGGAACAGAGAGTGCTTTAAGCATCACCACATAATTGTGTTTATATCACTGTTTAACAAATCGCCAAGGTCCCTGCATATTTACTTATACAAATTTAACCATGAACATATGACCCAGTTAAAGCACAGGCACTTGCTTGAGTAGAAGTGACCCGACCTTCTCATTCAATGTTTTTGTTCTTTCAGTACCCTTTACAGTAGAAACAGCATGCTTGTACATCTTCTACTTTTTTATACTTTTTCTTTTATGCCCTTTAACCTATTTTTAGCAGAAATGTGGTTTATGTATATCTGAATTCCTGTCATCTGTCTCTGTCAACATCCCCCAGAGCTTCTGGACTATGTGGCTCACTTTCAAACTAGTTTGACAGAAGGCCAAATATGATAAGTTCCCAAAAGTTAGGGACAAGTAGAAAGCCAGATGAGAAATCTCTGGGAATAAGAATCCACGGGAGGCCTAAGAGTCATATTGTGCAACTCCATTAACCACTTGGTGTTTTGCTGAATTTTAGTTAAATTTCAAGAACTGTTTGTTTTGAGTTGATCTGTTCCAGCTGGGATTTGTACAGCAAAAGTCACAAATAATTCTTCTATCTGACTCTACTGTGTAAGGTACATTTACACCACGCAACACAGCACAGGAGTTGTCTTGCACAGAGCTTTGCATCCAGAATAGAAGGAGGTGTGTCATCTCTGACAGCTAGGAAAGAAAATGAATTCTTTTTCAATTGTAGACTTGAGGTTGTATATTTTGGTGGTTTCCTGTATGACATGAAAAGCAGCTACTCTCCTACTGATTCAGGGGTACACAGTATATGCTTGATTTTTTTGATAAAGGCATTACGAACACGGAACCTTGTTATTGTCAGACCAGTTCTATCTTTTTCCTGGAGATATAAATTAGCCTGCTTCCCTTGTGGTTTCCTGTTTCAAGGCTGATGTTTGTCAGAGCACAGAGAGAAATCTGGTCAGAAAAGCACTGCCCAGCAGTCTGCTGCAGGTGGGTAGCTGGCCACCACCCCACCACACCTCCACCTTCTACTAGGTGGTAAGACTTCTGTAAAAAAAGCAGTTTCCCACATGCCAAGTATTGGGCATATTTTCCTTGCACCTCCTCTAGAACAATTTTTGAAACCCTAAATTCAATTAATTAATCGCAGTCACTCTTTTTTACCGCACAGAATCCCCTTCAGGATCATAGGCCTCCACCGTCATGAGCAGGGTATTGACAGGAATGTCTTCAGACACTTCAGTTTTGTAAACTGGCTTCTGGAAAACAGGTGGCTCATCCACATTTGTTACAAAAATTTTAAACGTGGTAAGAGAGCTTGAGTTGTACTGCACGCCCGGCACCAGCGGTTCGGGGTTTGTGGCGTTGATCACCAGGTTGTACACAGGCATTGTTTCAAAATCAAGAGCCTGGATGAATTAGAAAAAAAAAAAGATCCTTGAAGCAATTGCCCTGCTGCTGTGGGGAGCTCCAATTAGAAACTACAAAGTTCCCCTCTTCTCAAGGAGAAGATTGCATCCCAAATACAGGCAAAATAAGGGAGAGCTGTCAGGAGAAAATGACACTGGGAATGGTCAATGTAAAGCAAACCATATGCCTGTTTAGAGGCCTCCTCAGCAACTGCATTTTCTAATAATGTTGCCACCTGCCCGACTAAGTTTAATAACAATATCCTGTTTACAGAAATAGTATTTATAGCTCTGTATGAGAAGGCCTCAAATGACCTCCGGGTGCCAAAAGTCATGCGAGGGTTGTTAGACCACAGAGTTTCTCACAACTGCCTCCTTGGGAAAAAATGAGGCTGAGGCTGATCCTGAAGATGGTTCACCAAATGCTGCCTCTGCCTGCGCTTGGCCTGCTGGCAGCACACAAGCTGGATGCACACGATACAGCACCCCTTGGAAAATGAGTGATAGGTTTTCCAGACTCATAGTCCAAGCACCTTCGAGAAGGCTAATTTCAAAAGGAGAGCAGTTTTGCTACTGAAATTCATGGATGCAGCAAAAAGTGTTCTTTATATTCCTGTCTGCACCATTCAGCATATGGGCTGTATCACCTACTGCAGCACACGCCGTCCTTGGCTTGGTCACAGCTAATGTTTCCCTCAGCAGGAACAAACTGTGTCTCCATGCCAGCGTTGAGACATGTTGGCTGCACTTGCACCTTGCTTTGCAAAGGCCACTAATGGCCAGAGCAACTGCAGGGAGGAGAATTTACCCCATCACAGCCCATCACTACCACCATGGCCCATGGAAGCATTAGCTGGCTTCCTCTTGTCCAGAAATCCTGCTGCAAAATCACTCAAATAATGGGGTTTTTTTTTTGTCTTTATGATCCATAAAGACCTGCTTCATTGGCCAGAACCTGCTGTGCTGGAGAAGCAGCCAGCAGCAGAGCCAGTGGTGCTGGTGGCAGGTGGTGAGGGCACAGCAAAGGTGGGAGGATAAATGTGTGTGAGCACTGCACAGGCACAGAGCCCGAGCCCAAAAGTGGAGCCTCCTGCAGTCTGCACCACGCTTAGGGTGTCCCCACCCCACCACCAACCAACACCCATCCCCACAAATCATTACCAGGGCAGTTACTGTGTATGACAAATAAGTAACACTAAAGGAGAAGAATAAAATCCATCTATTTACCTTGTTAATCTTGACAAACCCTCGGTTTGTTTCAGAGTCTGTCTCAATGATTAATGTGTTGTTTGGATCTCCTTCCTTCACTTGGTAAATGATGAGGGAGCTCCCTGTGGCAGGCTCATCTCCATCAGTAGCTTGAATTTCTAATATCACAGTTCCTATTGGGATATCTTCTGCCACAGTCACACTTGGATACTGAAGAGAGAGAGGTGTCGTTGAAACATGACATACCAAGCACCATTTGTGGATAAAAACTTCAGCACAACCACAAGCTTGCGACGCTCATGCATGGATCTCTTTTAACCCACAGCAGCCACATGAGGGAGGGAAGCTTTCTAACCACACATTTATCATAGGTGGTGGGATCTCTGTGCCACTAGTACAGCACCAGTCCCAAATCTTTATCTCCCCAGTCAAAACCAGCCCATGATCACGCAACAGGGACAGTACAGCTCCTCTGTAGCCTCTGAGCACCCTGGCCACTCACTGTTAAATATTTGATTGCTTCATGCGCCATAGGCTGTCGTCACATTGGCATCCCAGCTCTGCTGACTCTTTGAAGTGTGCCCTCACCCAGAAGCCTCACCTTGAGACCAGGTCCTGGACTGAGACCTCGAGGTGAGACGGTGTAAAACCTGCCATGCAGGCACCTTGTCTGCGTGTGACTGTGCTGCCATTGCCATCAACAGAGAGCTGGGCAATGCAGTCTGCAAGGCCCAAAAACACAGCTTCCCTGAAAGCACACCTATGCCTGATGGCCAGACAGCTCTCCCGAGCCCACCACCTACGTGGCTGCAGGAATGGTGGGAGCTGGGACACCTCTTGTGTACGTACTTCAGCCACTCCAGTGTCTGCCAGGGGGCTTGGGCCATCAGGCAGAAGTCACAAAATATCTGCAGGTCTCTGCCAGATGCCAGCACCTCCACCAGAGGAAAAGGCAAGAGCCTGACATCCATCCTGGAACCAAGTATGTGTTTGGGCATGGATCACTGGACCACTGTTTCCAGTCAAACCACATAGGGCTTTTGATTCCCATTCACCTTCTGGCTGTTTTGGGTACACTAGTGCGGTGTTTGGAAAGGTACTTGGGAGATGCCAGCTTTTTTCTGTTTAGCTGTTTGATTACTTTTAAAGCCTTTTCTTCCCCCTTTCCCTTCAGAACTTGCATTTCTGGAATAAACTGCTTTAATAGAATAATTTCTTTCTGTACACATAGTTTTCCACTGAGAAAATTACCTTAAACTTCATAATTAGCTGTTAGTCTGTCCCATTGCTCACTGTCTAGATAGTGTTTACATGCAGACTTGCAGCAATATTTTGCCTTTATTTTCACTAGTGGGTTAGTCTGTTACTTGCTCTGTAAATGGCTAGTTTCCCACTGACATTCTACAGACATTGAAGGTATGCTCAAACACTTGTCAAAAGTTATTGGAACATCCAAAATGGCGTTAAAAATACTCACAACTGATTTTTCAAAGATGGGAATTTGATCATTGATGTCAATGACATGTACTTCCACGTCACAGACTGTTTCGAATTCTGCATGGAAAGAGATAAACAACGTCATACCAGCCTTTCTGCCAAAAATAACTTTCCTCCAGACGGGTTCACTGTGACCAAAAGTGAGCACTGCCAGATTGCCCAATCTATGCAGTAAGATGAGAGAAGCACTTGTCTCAGATATCTTTTAGTCAATGACAACCTCACTCTCTATCTTACCATTGATCTTCACAATTTCTTCAGCACTGTCCCATGCTGTTTCATTTCCCGCACTTTTTAAAACCATATCCATTTACCAGGATGATGATAGCTATGAATTGTGTTAGCTGTCTCAGTATCACTTTTCCATGTAAAAAAGTAAGCCCTGGGTTGTTAATGCTCCCTTGTCCTCTTGGCAGGTCATCAGGCAGCACCCTCAGTTTTGTTGCAGCCAGATTTAAACTTCAGATCCATGTAAATCTAATCACCACCTGAGCAGGGGCACCCACAGCAATGACAGGTTGTGATTTTAAAAGCATAATTTATCTGGTCATGTGCTATCCATATTTAGATGGATTTTAGTGGTTTATGAATGTATTTCATGAGCTTAAAGTTAAGAAAAAGTCTAAACAACGTTGTTTGGATGGAATTCAAATAAGTATCCAAAACAAATCATCAGCTTCTCCCTCTGCAAGGTTTTCCATCATCTGCCTAAATGATTCTATTTCATTTACCAACATGTCACACTGCTTTCTTTACATGCCAGTTCCTTCACGCACAAATTTTGCCTGACTGTAGGGACTCCAGCATAAAGCTTTAAGCTTTGGTATGGAGTTTGATTTCCTTTCCATTCAGTGAATCACTAAGGACTCATGGGAATCTATGTAAGGGACAAGATTATTTTTGAAGTTTAATTTCAGCTTAATTTTCTCTTAATGTTTTAAAATATTATCTGGACTGTCTGAGCAGCTGTGTTTAATTTCTTGATTTTTTTTTCAGTTATGTCCCTTTGAAAGATCTGGGGGGAAACCACAATCATGATCTCTTCATTTTTTTCCCTTGTGGAAGGAAATCTCGTTCTGAAGTACTTGTTAACAAGCTTCCCAATTTAGCCCCACTCTGTCCTAGAGCTGGTTCCCTTCCATGCTTGCATTATGAATCATAATTATTCTTCCTGCATCTCAAGAACAGGGCAAGTACCATGCCAGAGCAAGACAGCTCTCAGTGCTACTGCCTGTTCAGTAAATCCTCCTTGTCTCCCCACATCCCTTGGACACTGAACACAAGTGATGCCAGTGTGAACAGAGTTATTCCAACGTATAACAGCAGGCATTACATACCTGGATCTGTCACCAGGACCTTCAAGAAATACTTGGCTGACTCACGCTTGTTTAAGGAACGGCCTGCTAATTGCAAAGTCCCAGTGTCTTGCTGAATATAGAACAGATTCTTTAAGGGAAATTCAGGTTCCTGACTTTGGATTTTGAACTGCAGACGAGAGTTAAGGGTGTTCTTCTCATCCATGTCCGTAGCAAACACGGTGCCAATATTACTTCCTGCAGCAGAGTAGAGATCGGAGTCAGACAGATAATGCAGTGGTCCTGTTTCTCCACAGAAGTACACAGTGACAACAGTGATACCAGTGCAAAGAGCAGAGGGTCAGTAAAAATAAAGCTGCATGGAAAACACTGCAATGGACACAGTCATTTCATTTCTGGGAGTTTTTCCTTTAGCATCCCAACATGCTGGTTTGGGGTCAGGGCAGTCCAAAAGACTTTAACAGCAGACTCTTCAGTCCTGAACCAAATAACTGATGTCAAGACTTAGGACAGATTTTGGTAATGGTCCACTGAAGTCAAAGGCATTTTGCTGCAGGAGCAGCTGGATGAGGAAAAATAGGCTCATACCACTTTAAGAACAGTATTTCTTGTATTAGTAATAAAAGAGGTGTTTTTCTTTACACAGTCTAAGCAGTTATCCAAAACCATGGTTGTGGGAAAATGCAGTTCTATGTTTTAAATAAAACAGCACTTTTAAAGTAGGTGTTTTGAGTCTGTCCTTCTCAGGTTCTTGAAATCCTTTTCACACGAATTATTGAAGGGAAAACAGGAGGGCTATTTGCACAGGAAAATATTTTCCTGGGACAGCCACATTTTAATCTTTGGGATCAGAATTTCTAGCTTCATTCACACACAGCTGGAAACAATAGGACTGCAATGAGGTGTATAAATTAACAGAAATTTTCTTACCTCCCACTTCATTTTCTTGAACTTCAATTACAGTGAGGGCCTGCTGGCACACAGGGGGATTGTCATTGATGTCTTCCACAACAATGTGAATTTGCAAAGGCTTGTCCACCAGTTCTCCCTTGTCGTCTTTTGACACCACAAAGAATGTATACTGCAACGAGAATATAATGATTAGATGGTTTGAATGTCCACTGCAACAATATTTTGCATTTTTGTGTGTAACTATGTGAACATGAAACACCCTCTCATGAGTTTGTTCAGTATTTTCACTCTGTTTAAATCAGAACTCTCCTATCACCCCTCTGCTTCTGAGGCCTGAGCTCTCAAAAGATTTTAAAATCTGTGGTCCCCAAGGCCTGAAGCAGATCTGAAACATCCAGATCTCCTGCAATCCACACTCCACACCACCTACGTCCTACTCGTGCACCTACAACCCTGCCATAGTTGGTCCATATTGTACACTGTACATATGCTGTGGGCAGTGATTGCTACTGCCAGACCCACTGTAGGGTAAGAACCTGAAGGCTGTCTGCAGTATAGTAGGTGGAAGAACCTTCACATACATCACATAATTTCCAAACAAAAGTGACAAGACACAAAGCTTTTATCGATCCCCCCCTTCCCCGCCCTCCTTCCTTTTTATGGAGCTTTCTCATATTTACTCCCACACCAATAATTAGCTTCCTGCTATGATCTCTGCCATCAGTGAAGTTTTATGTGTTTACTTACGGTATCCTTTTCTTCCCTATCCAATGGTTTGGTCACATAAATATCCCCATTCTTACTGATGGAAAATGGGAGCCTCGGCAGCTTTTCTTTTTCAAAAATGTCATAAATTATACCTGGTTCATTTGACTGCACCTAAAAAAAAAACCCCAAAAATAAGTCAGGATAGGAAGTCAGAAGTGTAGACTGAGATTTAACAGGGATCATTTCTGGACCACAAATAGGAACAATCGCATTCCTGTTAGCCTCACAAACCAGAAAATTAACATTTTGGAAGGCTCTCAGGATGAACTGTGGAAAATCAGACTGATAATCCGCCTCTGCTCTCTGAATTTTGTGGTGAAGCCACTTTACCTCAGTTTCTCCATCTGTCCAGATGGGCTGCAACACTTACCTTTTTATAAAACGGTTTTGTGATATGGAGATAAATAGTATTATGAGAAAAAAAAGCATTATTTGCATTTGAATATCCTGATACTAATTATTTCCATCTCCTTACACTCTCTATTCCTGCCTGTTGTTTTGTTTTATGTAATTCAGAGAAGTGGAACAACAAAACAACACTAAATTGGGAGGAGCTGTCAACTCCCTCCAGGACAGAGAGGTCCTGCAGAAAGACCTTGATAAATTGTAGACATGAGTAATCACCAACTGTATGAAGTTTAACAAAGGCAAGTGCCAGATTCTGCACCTGGGAAGGGGCAATCCTGGATGTACAGACAGACTGGGGAACGAGAGGCTGGAGAGCAGCACTACAGAAAGGAACTGGGGGTCCTGGTCAGTGGAAGGTTGAATATGAGCCAGCAGTGCCCTGGCAGCCAGGAGGGCCAACCGTGTCCTGGGGGCATCAGGCACAGCATGGCCAGCTGGGCAAGGGAGGGGATTGTCCTGCTCTGCTCTGCACTGGGGCTGCCTCACCTCGAATATTGTGTGAAGTTTTGGGCACAACAACATAAAAAAGACATTAAGCTATTAGAGAGTGTGCAAAGGAGGGCCACGAGGATGGTGAAGGGTTTGGAGGGGAAGCCTTTGTAGGAGCAGTTGAGGACACTTCGTTTGTTCAGTCTGGAGGAGACTGAGGAGAGACCTCAACATTCTCATGAGGGGAGGCAGAGGGACAGGCACTGATCACTTCCATGACCAGGGGCAGGACTTGAGGAAGCTCAGTTGGGGGAGGTCTATGTTAGATATCAAGAAAAGGTTTTTCATCCAGCAGGTTGCTGGGCACTGGAACAGGCTCCCCAGGGAAGTGGTCACATCACCAAGCCTTCACAAGTTCAAGAAGCATTTGGACAATGCTCTCAGGCACATGATGTGACTCTTGGGGTGTCCTGCACAGGGCCAGGAGTTGGACTCAATGATCCTGATGCGTCTCTTCCAATACAGCATATTCTATAACTCTGTGATTCTGTGAAAACAAGTACCTGGTACCTATCTGTACATAGGTGTATGCACACTGCTTACATCCACCAAAACTTGTGATGAAGGATCTTTTCTGGGGTGCTGCATATTTAAAATGAAATGAAGTACACAGACTGCCAAATTAATGAAGGAGTCAGTATTAATGTTTATGTTCTATACAGCAGCAACTGCATTTCATTTTCCCCTAGGCTGAATCAACATGCCATTGGCTACCACATGAAATTTATATACAAGCGACCCCAAAATGGGTGCACCCTTACATGTTAGTCTTCCTTCCACCTGTTTTCACTCTGGACTTCCTTGGGCTGTCACTGAGGCCAGTGGGAATAGCACCAACCCAGTTACTCTTGTGAACAGGATCCATGGAATCCTGCCATGTTCAAGGGATGACAGCATTGGGGATGTCATTGCCAAGGCATTTTTCAAAGTCAAATATTTCTGAAAGGCTGTTGGCCTGTTAGTTAATATGTACTGATGTATACACTGCTATTGGTCTGCAGTTATCAGCAAAATATTTTGTGCTTGAACTGTGAAAAGAGGAATACTGTGGGAATGCAGGATGTGAAGGAGGGTGTTTCAGTCCTTTCTAGGCACTTTTGATGTAGCAGTTGTGCTGCATGATACAAAACTGGTCACAGCAGGTGTCCCTAAGTGTGGGGGACTGCCCACAGCAGGGCTGTTGTGGAGCTGGTCCCCTGCCCTGCTCTTCTGCAGGTGGAAGAAGCTAACCTCAAAATAAGCTCCAACAAACCCTTAGTTTGCTCAAAGCCTGGAGGACCCATGACTGGATTTTGCTCCCAAACTGAAAGGCAAAGTCCAGTCACTCTAGTGTTTATATTGACTGTATCTCAGTCACCTTCAAACTGTTAACTTCCACGCTAACAAAAAGTCAATGAGACCTGCACTAACAATCATTTCCAAAGGATGCCGTATTAAAAAAATAACTGGGAGGTGTCAAAGTCCTTCTGAAGAACCTGATGATGAATGCAGTGGGGACTCCTTCACAGTTAGTTGGGAGGAAACAATTGTGTGGCACAAGGAGAAGTTCAGGGAGTGTGGTCAAGGACCCTACCTTGGTGATGTTGACAGGGTGGACCTGGGTTGAGTTTTCTTTGATGTAGATGGTGGGGGGAGCTTTCCACAGGCTCTCCTTCACAGTGATGCTCACATCGACACTGCTGGTGAAAGCATTCATTGTCGTCCCTGCCATGTCCTTCACAGAAACAACAAGTACGAAGTTGTCCTGCTTTTGAGGATCCAAATAATAAGAGCCTAGAGACAGAGCAAAGAATCAAGAGAAATGACACAGAGACTGTGGGGGCTGTTCATCTGCCTGTTGCCTCCTACATACACTATGGCTCTTTAGCTGCTTCAGACTTACTCCTTAGATGGCCCTTTGGGACAAATCTCAGCAAGCCACTTCCTCTGGGTTCTCTGAATGATGCAGCATAGCATCATGTGGATGTAATCATATGAGGCCTCTGTGCTGTGGTCTCATTTTGTGCAGATGCATCACTGAACAGCCCTCACCCCAGTTAGGCACTTGTTCGGCCCAGCAGAATAGAGGGGTGTTTCTAAATCATCGTAATTTAGTTGGGATCACACGTTTAGCTGAGCCTTCTCCGCATTTTTCATGTTACTGCTTTTGGGTTTCTAGATTTCAAGGCAGAGAATTAATTCCAAGGTATGACATAGTGTAGTCCTGAGGCCAGAGGATCTATCTCTCTTCTCAGTGTACTTTTAGATCTCAATCTCCATTTCTGATAGCTTCCCTTGAATTTGGTAGGATAAAAAACAAGTTCCCCAAAACCAGGGCTTTAGTGGAGTGTGTCCCACTGACTACATTTATTCAGAATGTAGCATCAGACCTGTGTCGTTGTTTTGTTCCCACACACACCCCAGAACTCATGCTTGCTCTTTGCAAACAAGAATCTTTTTACGTACCTGTCCTGCTTGGTGAGATTGCTCCAGTTGCATTATCAATCTCGAAAAGCATTGTTTCATAGGGGTTGGGAAAATGATGTAAAATGCTGTATGACAGCTGTGCATGGGGAGTTTTAGGATCATCACGGTCAGTAGCTTTGACATACATGAAGGGCTTGCCTGTTTGGATTGGAGAAGAAACAGTGGTAGGAGCGTGGACTGAACCTCAACACATAATCCATTGGAGCAGAGCTCTCAAGCCAGGAGAGCAACTTATGGGGAGCTACCATTGTTCCATAATGCATCTCTCATGGGAAGCCACATGTAGAGGTCACACTGCTGTATGCCATCCCACAGGTCAACCCTCCACCAGCTCTGCTTAGTAGGATCACGATAGGTGTGAAGACCAGTTGATGAAGAAGGTGACAGAGTTAAATCAGCAGAAAGCTGTCTATCACACAATAGCACCTGAACCCAGAATTCAGCTCACTGGGATCTCTCCTTAAGGCCAATTTGCAGTTCTTACACAAATCAGTTTAACCCAAAACACCTTGATAAAAGTGGAGTACAGTATGAGACACAGATACAATTAAAGAACAATCATACAGTGAAAAAAATATGAAAATACACAGTAATGTAACTCAACTTTTACCTTTCGAGCACCAGGGCAACCTTCAAAATCTTCTTGACTTGGATGCAGTTAAGAATACAGTAATATGTTTCAGAATGATTTTCTGACCCCATGGATGTTTATATGCATATTCTTTAGCAAAAGTTTCTTCTTGAGTCCGTAGTCACAGCGATAACAGCTGTATGAGTCCTTTGTTTCATTTCCAAGATGCAAGTCTCAAACCGCTCTTTGATACTTGCATGACTCTTGGACTGGATTACTGCAATCGATAATCTAAGACTCTCTTCTAAATGCTAAGGTTCAGTTCGTGCTCTGAGAAGCATCAGTCATGGTAAGCACATACCCCATACCTACCCTGGCACTTTCTTTCACTGATATGCAAAGATTCACATAGTCTTAGCATTCTCTTTCTGTATAGTCTTTAGTAGGCTTTAAATTTTAAATCCTTTCTAGAATAAGGGTTTTTTTTCAGTGCAATGGAGAGAGCAGCAATATTTGCCTGTTAAGTGATACTTGCAAAGAATAAGTACTAAAAAATATTTCTGATTACACTCATCCCTTTATACCGCATAGTGGTCACCTCTTTGCCCTTTCATTGTATTATTATAAAGGATTTCATCCTTATTTTGTACGGTCCTGTGGGAAGAAAAACGGATCTTTTCCCAGCCTGTATAGCAACCACTTTACCTTCCTGCTTAATTTACCTACCTTCCTATTAACAATTATATTTAATTATGGTGGTAATTACCTGGACGAGAGTTCTGCCTCACTACTCCATAGTACTTTGGCTGGTCAAATTCTGGTGGGTTGTCATTGATATCCTCCACATATATTGTAATAGCATATGGACCTTTAACTATGTTTCCACTTTCATCCAGACTTTCCACCTGATTTGAAAAAAGAAGGAACAGCAAAGAAATATTTTCATGCAGATAAGCTAAAAGGCATAAATTAATATCAGGATGTCAAATGCCAGGTCACTCTTACTGTGATGCAAATCTGGTGAGAGCCATCACTGGGTAGCTCCACATACAAGGGCAAATTTGCCACTGTAGCTCCCTGACAAAAATTTGCCACAGTATATAATGCCAATAAAACAAAATAACCCACTCCTGCTCCTGATGACACATTTCAGAGGACAATTTCTTACTTCCAGTTTCAGCAGACTACTTGTATTTTTGCACAGCTTAGAATTCATGTTTTTCTTTAAACAGAAATATATACTTTCGAACAAACAAGGAGAAAACCCAGCATGAAATAGCATTTATAACTAATTGCTATTATAAATATAAATCAGATAAATAGTCTGATATAAGGGTTAGTAAAGAAAAACTAATTCTTATTTCTAATGACTTTTTTTTTCAAATAATTTGACTTATTTTCCAGCCTTCTGTAACTTTAAAGCACCAAGTATAAATTATATGTTGCACTTCATTTTGTTTGCACATAATGGAAAAAATCATTATTATTCATGCCTAACCAAGCATAATTCATCACTTCTTGTCTATAAATGATTCACATGCTTAGGGTTATTAACTTCTGGGGCTGGAAAATTGTCTCCTCTAATTCCATTCTGAGGGTGCTTTAGAGCTGAGAGCGTGAAACCATGAAACCTGAAGTGCTAGACTTTAGAAAGACAGCTAAGGCTAGCGAAAATATCATCATGTACTTTGTCTGTTCAGATACTGATCCTCTCATGATCATCTCCTTCTCAGATGCTAGTGCCTCAGAGAAAGACAATACCATTTTTGACACAGTTTAAGAGCACAAGGCTATACTGAGACCCAAAGACTGCCTACCCACTGCCCCATTCCCAACAGTGTTTACACTAGTGAGATCCTCATGAAAAGGGTATAATAGCAGGACAAACGCACAAAGCTTTTCCTCTCTTAGAGTCCAACATCTGCCAAACAGCTTTCTGCTGTTATCTGACAGAGGTTAGATCTGTGCCTCTCTGTCTAAATGTCTTTTACTCACACTGTTTCACAGAGTCACAGAATATTCCGAGCTGGAGGTGACCCACAAGGATCATCAAGTTCAACCCTGGAATGAATGCCCCATACAGGGATCAAACCTTGCACCACACAAACCTTGCATCAAAACCAGCACCACGTCTAACCAACTGAGCTAATCTCAGTTTGTCATCATATATATTATAAGCTTTTAAAATTATTACAACAGTTTATTTTTCCACTCCAGGCATGGAATTCACCCTATCAGTCTTCAGGGATAACTACAGAAACATGAGGCCAGATTTTACTTCCTGTCAAGTATTCCCCTCATATTAGGAGAGTTAAAGGGTTGGTGTTGGCATCACGATTTTTGTTTTCTCAACGCAGCCTTCCTCTGCTAAGGAGCATTTTCCTGTTCAGTCTTTCAGAACTACAAAACCGTATGTCTTCCAGCAAATCTTGATATTAAAAATGAAAAAACTGCCTGTAAGCACAGGCAAAATAAAGAATTCAAAATTTCAACAGATTTCTCTTAATATCAGGTTTACCAAAAGAGGGTGAATGTGAATACTTCTCCCTTCCTATTTTTCATTGAGTTTTTACCTGCAGCTTGTGCACTTGTTTGGTCTCCCAGTCCAGAGACCCATTGATATACAGGATGCCCGTCTTCGGCTCAATGTTAATAATTCCAGCTTTTTCACCAGATGCTCTGAAACTCACAGCAGGTGGCTCAAGTGTGAACTACAATGGCAAAAAAACAGAGGGAAAAATCATCATTTTTTCAGCATTTTCACCATAATAAAAATAATTTCATGCATTTGTGACTTTTAAAATCTATTGCCAGCAGTATGTTTGGCTGGGAGAATGATCTTCCAAGAGTCTGTTCAAACAAGTCTGCTCTTTTCTGATCCTCAACAGAGGAGTTTTCACATTATTTCCTGAATGCTGCAAGAAATCCCAAATGCAGTTTTTCTTTCCAAAGCAAACGTCTGCTTAGGACAAGGCTTTGTCTGAGCACGGGAATGGAAAAAAATGACACACATCCTCCATTTGCCTGGGAGCTGGATCTGTCCTTCTGTGGTTATGGCTTTGGGAGGAAAACCTCAGAGTTAAAGGAAAATGATGACACAAGTTACATGGAAAGAAATTCTCTGGGAATGCTGATTTTATTAATCCCTGTCTTAGGATATCCTCTTAAAAATGTGTTTGAGAGGGGGTTGTCTCCTGCTCTTTGCATGTAGACTCTTGAATTCCCAGAGAGAAGAATTAAAAATTAATTTCAAGTCCTTTGGGGGGACTGTTCTTCCCACCAGCACAGAGGACAACACTCCACATGTGGTCTCTGTGTGCAGGCTATGGGGGTTTTGACCAGAGTGGATGACACGAGACACTTGATTACCTGGTGAAGGATGCGTGGACCCCCTCCTTCTTGAACAGAGAAGTCCATGTCCTTCAGGGGCCCACTCACACTCAGGCCCTCCAGATTAAGCCATATAGCCTGTGAGAGAGACAGAGAGAGAGACAGAGAGAGGGATGGAGGAAAGCAGCAGAGGGATGTCTGCTGTCACCACACACAAACAGCAGCCCCCCACCACTGAGCCTCCTGCAAGTTATTTTGCTGCAGTATAGTGGCAGAGACTCCTCCAGGTTGGCACTGAACATCGCCAGGTTCTTCAGTGTACATGACTTCTAAAAGCAGTGTGATTTGTTCATTAATTTGAGAACAAAGACTTGTGCCCTGCCCTTTTCTGACACTACATAGTTAAATGGATTGGATCTACATTCAAGAGCAAACAGAAGAGGAAAATAGATGAATGTAGACTGAGAGCAAAAGAGAATTCATAATATCATTGCGGGATCACCTCTGTGTCTCCAGCAGGACCATCCACATCCCATCCAGGAGCCACAAAGCCCTGTGACAACAAGCGTGTCTGGAAACCAAATATCACACCTGGGGATGGGGAGGAGCTGTGGCTGAACCCTCTGTAATTTCCCCAGTAAATTCAAATCTTTTTTGTATGGGAATGAGGTGGCCCTGCCTGGGTCCCCTACACCACCCCACTCAGTGCCACAGCCATCTGGGCAAGCCACTTGAGCCCTGTGCCTTCACATCAATTGCATGTCGATGCGAATCACAGAGAGAACAAACACGTCCTTCTGATCTTTGGCTTTTACCTGATGGCAAAAAATGTCATACAAATCTGTCTCAGCCTCTGTTTTCTTCCCAATGGCTAGAAATGTCTTAACATCATGGTTTATTCTGCCAAATTTTTATAAGTTTTATAACCACACATCCCCAGTGCCCAAAGATGTCCACACTCCTGCCCTAATATTTCAGGGCTGTTCTTGCTTCCAAACAAAAAAAGCAAAGCAAAAATGAGCCTCTCAGGACAGCCCTTGCACACAAGACAATTCACACTGTGGCTCAGATAATTGACCTGTTTCTTCAAAGGCAAGATCGAGCTCCCCCAAATTCCCTCTCTTCACCACCTATCTTGACAACACTGAGGATCTGCCTGTCAGAATTAGGGCTCCATTATTTGGCTGCACAGGTAACGTTTCTTTTCTTCCATAGTAAAAATTAATTTATTTTGCTTTACAGATTTAGAGTACCATTGCCACCCTGTCCATCACCCCACGGAGTTGAGTGTGTGCTCTCTGCTGCATGACTTTTCCTCTGGATTTGATCCTATTGCTGCTGGGACAGCTATTCAATTTCTCACAGAAAAGCACAGTCTGCATATTACCAAGGGAAAGCTTAACTCTGCGTATACAAAAACATAGCTAAGTTCAGCACAATTCACCCTAAAGCACTGCTCTCTCTGTGTGTGCCACAAGTGGTGCTTCAATAATTCCATATTCTTCTTAATAATAGCCAGAGGTGCTGTCCCGCTCACCTACGAGCCTTGTGGCTCCTTTTGAAAACAGGAAAAGCAGAGAGCTGGGAAAGGAGAGGGAGGGATGCTAGTGAACACTAGTGTCAGCAGAAGAATATCAAAAAATGCAATCTGATAGTTGTGCATCCAGGAAAATGCACTTTGCAGCTACCTTTTAATATTTTTGCAAAATGCTGAATGCTGGCCTCCGCCAGGGACCGGATATCAGGACCCTGAATCTGACCTGCTATGGCTATTGCCATGTCACACAGGTTGGCACAACCTGGCTCCTGGAGGCTTTTCACACAGTACTTTGTGGACAGATTTTGCTTTATCATGTTCCCCCTGCCATGGAGGAACAAAGGCTGGTGCTATAAAACCCAACAAGTTCAAAGTGCAGCCTACGAGGCAAGTAAGCGATATCACTTCTGTCAATTAAAATTACTTCATGTGAACCATAAATATTTCCAAACATATTTCTACAGCATGAATCACTACTCAGGAGCTTGAAGGGGAAAGAGGCTTTACCTCTTGGTCCATATTTGTTGCCATCCCTTCTGAAGATGGCTATAATGCCTGCAGAGTGACTTCATGGGGGAGCCAGCACTGCCACCAGCAGCAGCTTGTGAAATGGGAAGGGAAAAGAAGGTGCTCACTGTGGCACCCCTCAAGGTCTCCATATTCTGAGGCATTTTTTACTGAACTTGAATTTGACTCATTTTTCTAATCTTTTCTGTTAATTTCAATTGTGAAGTAGAAGTCACCACACCTGTAGCCTTTACAAACATCAGTAAATCTATTGAATTTAATATATAAGGTCCATAATGAGCATAATTTATAGATTTCAGTTCCAGAAAATCCTCTGAAAAGGGATCCACATGGACCAAATAATGAGGACACATAATTAATACGTATGGTTTAAACTATGAGCCATTATATTTCTTAGAATACATTTAATATGTCAGCACATGTGTGGATTATAATGCCGAACACATGATATTGACATTTTCACTGTTTCGTGATTTGCTGCAGTATGTTTAAACCTTTTCTAGCATGAAATTCACGTATTGGAAACAGTGATATCTAAAGAGGAAGTAGAAGAGGCAAAACAAGTAAATTGGTGCCTTCTAGGCTTTTCAAAGTTTTTTTTTTCCCTAATGACTGAGATGTCGTCTTAACTTGCTGCGGGGTCACAGGCATGTGCTGGGGACACAATCCCACACCCAGAGCTACAGCTGGTCTGCTGGCACCCCTGCCAGCCTGACCTGCGGGCTGCCACACCCCATGGATTAGAGCTCAGAGGCTCACAGGCAACTTTGCCGTTTGCTCGCGGATAAACAAAGGAAAACCCGTAACTCACCGAGTGAACCAGAAGCAGAAATCGAAGTCCCGACAGCTTAAGCATACTGGAATATGCTTTGCTTCAGCTCCTGCAAAGAGATGACAGCCACTTTAACCCCACAGAGTCGGCCCAGTCTATTTGAAAATGAAAGCAACAGCTGAGTTTTGCCAAAGCTGCGGAGAGAGAGCTGAGGATTGAGCCCCGAAGGAGCAGGTGCGGCTCTGCCCGTGAGAGACGAGACCACTGGTGCCCCTGGGCTGCCAAAGGCGGCTGTGCCCATCAGATTGTGCCTAATGGTGCAAGAGATGCAACATATGAGAGCCCCAAAGAGCTGTCAAAGACTGAACCCAGCACAAAAATTCAAGCCGTGCAACCGCATTGTTACAATGATTCTGTACCGCCAACTCCTTTTCGCTTCTGCTTTACTGAAAGCAATGAGAAATGCTATAACCACAGGACAAAAGTCTTGCAGAGACCATCCTAAGGTGTCTGTCTTCTGGCTCCAAAAAACCAACTGTTTCCTGCAGATTGCAGAGACGAAGGAAGCCTAAGGCGTCTGCATCCCCTAAAACAACATGGCTACTGGAAAAAAAATTTCCAAGCACAAGGAGAACTCTCTGCCTCAAATTTCAAAGAAATGTTGAGCACACACCTCCACAATTTGTATTACATCCTCCTGAAAACTAGATGGCTTTCTCAAAACAAAATCCTACTTCCTCACTGCCTCTAGATTTTAACAAAGAGTTCTGCAAAGAGGTGAAGCTGGCGTATTATGCTTGCCATCTTCGGTGGTGCTTCATGTTATATGGCTCACACCTACAGGTGTCCTTCCACAGCTCTGTCCCATGGAGCCCCCCAAGGGGGACAACACAGTGTGGAGGCACAGCTCCCTCCAGATGCCTTCCTGCTTCCCATCATACCACCTCTGCCAGCCAGTGGTGGAGGAGCACCAGGGAGCTAAAAGTACTGGGGGAGGCCATCAAAAGGGAGGAAAAACACTATGGGGTGGTCTGGGGTACCATGGTCTGGATTTAGGGAAAAGAGAAGGAGTGAGACCTACTATGGAGAGGAGAAAGTTTCAGGGACACATCCAGCCTTACTTTAGGGGACAGAAAATGCTGGAAAATTAATTCCTATATGTGGCTGTGTCATGGCCAGGTTCTCCTGTCCAGATCCGACTACCAAATGCAGCAGTGGAAATGCAGCCATTTCACAGTTTGCATGACAAACTGTGCCTTTGATGTTCCCTTCTCTTTGAACATAAACATCATTTCCTTATGTCATGCCATTTGTGGTGCCTCTGTTGCAAGTCTTGATCAGTCCTTGAACATTTATTTTTAGGTGGAAACTGTTACCAAGTCTCATGAACCATCTCACTGCCAAGGACCGAAGCCCTGAAATCCATGCTCCTCTGTCACTCAGAATAGAGTTCCAGTATACATAGATTCATACAAAAGTTTTCAGTAATAGGCAGTTTCAGGATTAGAATAGTATCAGCTTAACTAAAAGCAGCTTGAGATCTGGCTGAGGACCGGCGACATATTTTCTCCTTCATTTCTTAGCTTCATCTCAGTGCTATATCCCCAATAATCCCTCACGGTTCCCATGACTGAAGAGAAATCTCTAGGATAACCATCATACAAATATTCCAGTGACTTTCAATAATAAACATTCAGAGAACAAAGAATATTCCCGGAGGTTAAAGATCAGTAACAATCACAAGTATTTGGTTCCATGGAAAAAAATACTATTTTCTTTAGTTGATTGATTTCAGATGTTCAAATTCAGCAAAGAGAAAACAGAGGAAATTGATCCAAATCAAATATAAACCAGACTAAGCCTTAGCACAGCAGTCATCCATTTTACAGGGACAGCTGAGTTCCTAACACTGCCTGAAAATCCTTTCACAAAACCCGTGCTTCAGCTTTTAAAATCTTTCTGTGAAATGTCAGTTAGATCATCCCTTACCTGTAACA
Organism: Melanocharis versteri; assembly: GCA_013397845.1. Taxonomy (NCBI): domain Eukaryota; kingdom Metazoa; phylum Chordata; class Aves; order Passeriformes; family Melanocharitidae; genus Melanocharis; species Melanocharis versteri. The sequence goes on along the minus strand of VZTG01000655.1, from coordinate 52,455 downwards.
TGAAAAGCTTATTTTGCTCTAAAAATGCTTCTTTCTTTCAGCTGTGGGAATCACCTTTGCACAGGTTGGTGATGTCCGTCTGTGCTTACTCAGTTTATAGTCCCTCAGAGATTCAGCAGCTCAAACATTAACTGCATGGACAATTATTGATTCTAATGACTAGGTGTGGTATAAAACAGCAGCCCTGTAAGGAAGCAACATAGCTCCAAGGAAATTCACAGTCTTCCACATTTTTATGTCCTTTGTGATTTTCTTTCTGATTTAATTTTTGTCAGTCGGGCTGTGAGAAAAGAACATGCAGGACATAGGTTGGAGCCACAGCGGAAAGACAGCCTTTCTGTAGGAGAGCAGGTGGAGAGGAGAGTGCATAGGTCTTGAGTGGAGAGTATGTTTGCTACTTGCCTAGTTGCAGGAATAATTCACATTCAGAAGACAAGAATTTGGACATGAAGGTGGCTTGTTTTCACAGCAGATCCTTTCACGAGAAGGACCCTGCCTAGTTATGAAAATAATTCATCAGTCCTCGGATTGGAAAGTTCAAATTCTGTCTGAGCTTTTTTCTGTCTGTATTGTGCTTATTTCAGAAGTTTTGGACAGGCTTATTGTATTGTCTTGAGAAATGTTACTTTTCATCCAGGTTCTAACTTCTGCTTTCAGTTTCCTCAGTCTGTCAGATTGCTCTTGAACACTGTTAAATTATTTGTGTCGCACATTATTTTCTGAATTACACATCTAAGGAAAGAAATATTTAGAATTGACTGCAGCTCGAAGGTGTACAGTTCTGGGAAAAGTTAGGCCTTCTGCTTGTGTTTCAGATCACACTTTTCCCTCGAAATCAGTGTTTTTTTCTCCAGGAAAAAAGCCCTAGGCTATGCTTTCAGCATGCTTTAAAACACAAGTGTTCTCCATTTGCTCGTGCACTCAGAATCATTCAGGCTTTCTCAAAGCTGTCTGCTAGCAGTGACTTATCTTTAGAGCACAGCTTAAAACCAGCTTTGAATAAAGCATTAAAACTCGTTGTTGATGATTTCTAAATAAATATAATAAGGAGAGGGAAATGAACTTTCTTGGAAATATGTTGATTTTAAGTGACCTACATGCAGATTAACTGCATACTAGTTGGATATGAACGAGCAGTACTTTCAACGTGAAGTAGCAATTTTAAAACAGCAAGACTTCACATGGCAGAACTGAATTCACATACACAAATTCCTAATGACATTTTTAGCCCTCCTTCACATGACAAGGGCAGAGTAACTTGAGTCATGATGTCAGAAGCGCAACCCATATAAACAGGTCAAGCATTTGTCTTTCAAGTGCTCGTGTCTCTGCTCAGAAGTTCAATTACTAGGAAGTGCAGTGTATTACCTGAAGTACAAATACACAAATGTAAGGTACCTAGAATGACTAATTAAATGTCCACATTATTTACAGCCAGAGATGAGCCCGTCATGCCCAGTATCTTTCTCGAGCTGAAAGAGTTTCCCAGGCACACAGCAACCGCTTACACGTTGCAACCACACAGGAGAAAAAAAAAATCTCACATGTCAAATGCATTACAAAGTGCAGAAGCACTTAAGGTTTTACAATAGTCATAACATGGTGCCACAGACAAAATCACAAGAAGAAACTCAGCAGTGAGACTGGGTCTTTGAGCCAGCTGTTTCTCTGAGTAAATCCAACGAAAAAAAGGCAAACGTCCAGGTGTTTATTGTGTGAATCATTGTTCAACGAGTCAGTTTTTCCAGAAACAACTCTTCTCGTATCATTAGTCACATCCTTTTCACCCTTCCAATTTATCAGCTTTGTCATTTCTCCCTCACTCCTTTTTAATTTTTTCTTTCTGTCTTTTTACTTTTACTCCTGGTTTTAACTCAGCTGATATCTCTCCATGTACCATTTCCACTTCCCAAACTAGCTGGACCTGCCTGACCTCAGCTTCTTTCCCTTTCTGTTTGTTTAGAAAATATTTCTTTTATGGATCTACTAGGGTATGAGAATTTCACAACATAATTAATGTGTGTCAAAATGAGATAGTACCACTGGAGGAAAAAGAAGCATAGAAAAGCAGTGCTTAAAAGAAACTTAAGTTTCTATTTACCTAGTTCCTTCACTTCTCCTGAGGCAGAATTACCTACACCTGCAACCTCCCTGATTTAAAAAAATGCAAAGAACAACCAGTCTTCGTTTCCATAGCTAATCCACACTTTCAGCATCTGCTCATTCACATTGATGCCCTCTGTACACTGCTCAGTCACTCCACCTTGGCTGATGACCTGTGCCCCCATATTCTCCCAGATGAGACTTTACAATGCTGCTGAGGAAAGGTTCCTACAAAAAGCATCTGCCAAAAAATGTACCTCTCACCAAAGCACTTATAATGTATTTTCATGTTATCTGAATTGCATTGATAGTTGCACTGATATAATTACGATTTTGTCTGTATTTGCCTACTCTATATACTCAGTTTAGTGGTGTAATCTCATTTTAATTGTCTGAGCTTCTTTGTGAGACTGAGAGCACTGACGAGCTCTGATTTAGCAAAGATTAGCTCTGATTTAGTTTATTCCTACTAACCTTCCTACTTTTGCTTTGGGGCATATGTCATTCATTCCATTTATAGAGAGACCTGGTAATTCCTGCTAATGCTTTTCTTTGGTTAGTTTCTTATGAAATTCTTCTTATCAATAATCTTATTTTACAGAAATCTGCTTTTTCCAAGTTCACTGTAATTTTTTTACTTTTCCCTCTGTTCCTTTGTGAGGACTGTGGATTCTTATCATGATGTAATTACCAGACACTTATATCATTGCTATCTCTTGTACCCTGCACTTCAAAATAAGTACATGCATCCCCATCAACATTTCACTTTTTTTCCTGACACTTCTATTTTCCTGACAATTCTTTCTGAAAGACTTTACCCTTCTATACAAACAATTCAGTCTCAAATTATTCAGCCAAATCTCTGTAGTTCTCATAATCTTGAGAACATATTAAGTGTTTAAGGACCTCATATTCCTTCCATTTAAGGTGTTCTTCAAACCTTCCTTTGACATCTCTCGCTCTCTTCTGGTACCTTTGCCCTTTCTACTGTTTATACCCCAGTTCACATTGAGATAATTTGTGTTTATACAATGGTCTGAGAATTGTGCTGAGGAGACGGTACCTAGACAAAAAAGCACAAACCAAAAAAAGCAGATGAACACATTTTTGTGAGCAATCATCCAAAACAAGAGACATCATGGTAAGGGGCATAATGGGGAGAGGTAGACCATGTAGGCATGTGTTGGGATAAGACAAAGCATGGCACTGACTGTTTAGCAAGTTCTGCACAGAAGAGGGAAGGCAGAGGTATCCAGCAGCTCACGGCACTAATGCTTGATGGCCAGAGTGAGTGAAGCTACACCATTTGTGTGGCCCTGTCCTCCTGTCCAGGAGATATGGCTTTCTGACTGGCCTATGTGTGCTGTGCCTTGGATGATGAAAACCTCATCTGAATCATCCCTGTTCCCGGAACACGCTCTTCCAGTTTTGACCCGTTGATCTTAATTCTCAGTTGGATCAGTTCTCCTGTCTGAGGTAGCAGAAAACAGATGACCAGGAGCTCAGGACAGGTACCTAAAAAGGTCCCCCCACACTGTCTTCAAAGCAGAGACACTTCCTGCTTGCTCCCCTCCTTGGAGCAGTCATTATGAATTGCCTGTCTGCTGGAAGACATGGGCTCTGTTCTTTCTCAGGGAAGTCCACAAACCATTTTCACCCCACTGCGGGGCACAGACATTCCCTGTTGGTGCCGCCCTATATCTCCAGCTTCTGTGTTTGGCTATCCTCAGAGTACTCCATGTCCATTATATTGATGTCATTCTCCTAGCCACTGTTGTGTCTCAGCCTAGGCACCACCTCCAGCAGCCCTTTACCCACATGGCACCTCATTCTTGGCTTGCAATGACAGTGATGCCACCTTGCAGCTCACCAGAGCTTGGACAGATGTCTCCGAAGCTGGTTTCATTTGTTGGTAGGTGTGGCTACCCTCCAAGCAGGAGGAAGCTGAATCAGCAGCACATCTGACTGACGAACGGCACATGCCCGCCTTCATTCCCAGAGGATCTCCTCGGTCAGCCCCATCCCTGCAGGAGTTGCCTCACGCATGTGGCACTCTCAGGCTCTGTCCCCAGGCGTGGCGGTGTGACCTGTCCCGCTGCACACAGGCAGAGCTCGCTGTGCTGCCTCCCTCACCGCCGGCACACGAGGCCTGCTGAGAAGCTCCCCGATTTGCTGCCGCCAGGCCCTGGCCCCTGTTAGGTGCTGAGCTAATGCTGCCGAACTCCCCAGCTATTAAACTTGCACAGGTCAAGATGATAGATTTTAGTTTTCCTTTTTCTTCTTGCAAGCAATGACATAATGGAACCAAGTGGCTCTTCTGGAATAAACAATGCATATTCTAGAGATTACTTGTGTTTACTCTACATGCAAGACCTCCAAAGAAGATTAAAACTTGAGCTCCATACTGTAGCATGAAGATATTCCCCTTCTTTCAGGATGCTGGTGTCCTGTAACTAATTCTCATGATGTTTTAGGCCGGCATATGCATTAAAACTTACAAACTGCATATTTCAAAATTACTTTTTTTTCCTCATAAATGCAGAAGAAACACTTTTTTACCTCTTGCATTTGTGACTCAATATCTATATAGACATGTCCAAATTTGCACAGCTCAAAATATGTAACACTGTGTAAAATGTAAAAAGAAAATGCAAGTCTTTCTTCATCTATAGTCTTTTTACAAAGCTTGAGAGTATTATGGCATGAAATAACCATCAAGCTGGCAGGCTGATGCTTCTTTTTTGTAAATGCAGATGGCCTTAGAGGAGTCTATCACCTGGATGTATGTGCCCACCTGTAGGACACTGAAATAGGCATGATAAAACAAACTAGTCCCTAGGGCTTTGTTTATCATCGTGATCACAGATTCTGCTGCCTGAACTGTTACATATAGCAGTCACTGCACAAAAATCAGAAATAAGCTCAGGAGCAGAGCCCAGATGCCAAGATTCCTCCTTCAAACTGAAGCAGGACTTAGGTGCTCTTCATTCTCTTTCTCTTATCAGAAATCACAGCCAGGCAATCCCCTCAGATCTTGGGCAGGATCCGTGGCTCTGGCTCCCAGGCAGGGACAAACACTTTACTGCAGACATCCAAGCCCCACAGCTGGGGCAGGTGCTCACAGTCAGCCCTGTGCTTGGCCTTCCCTTGAAGCTTCCCACTACTGCAGCTCACTGCTTCGCCTCCTCACCTTCTGGGTTTGCCCTCCTGAGGGTTTTTGCTGGCCCTGTTAGCTGGGTCAGGAATAAAGGCTTAGAGCTTTGGGAATGGATTTTGCTCTGCGCTTGAGAAAAAAAGCCCAGCAGTGTTTCAGCTTTTTATTATACCTTGTTCTCAATTTCTTAATTAAAAACAAGTATTATAATACACATTTTGTGTATATGATATATGAAATATGTTTATGGTGACTGGCTTACAAAGTAAACTGAAATTCAGTGGACCATATATACAAATCTGCAGTGCCTGGGCAGTCCCATGTCCCTCAGCTCAGAACCTGGAATACTGGCCTTTGAATGAAAACATGTTTCAAAAACCAGCACAAATGCCTGGAAACTGATGCTCTTTGTGTCCCTCCCTCCTAACCTCTCAGCTGTGAATACAGAATGGGTTTCTGCTGCTCAGGCTTACCTGACTCTCCCTTCGCCATGACTCTGTAAAACCAGCAACATGAAGGAATATCAGTCCAATACCCTCCTCTCAAGCCTGATGACTCCTCTAAAGGGCAGGATTTATTGTTGCCATGCTTGTACAAACCTCAGAAATCCAGAGCTTGACCAGTGAAGACAACACTGGTCAAGGTTTATAGTTTATAGCCAACCAGCTTGTTGTCCTGGGGTAGGTCAAAAAAGGATGCTCTTTGCCTGAGCAGGGATAAGTCAGTCGTGGCTCATTTCCCCCTTGGTTTTAGCTCTTCTCTTCCCCATGCAGACAATACTCATACTGACACTGCTTTACATCACAGGGTGGAACCTTCAAATCTTGATAAGATACCAGGTGTTTCCTTGAGCACAGGACTTCTCATAAATACTTGTACCAGCAACTGTAACAGCGAGAAGAGCAGCAAACTTCAGCTCATCAGGAATTCTTACCGGAAATTGAGTTCCCAGAGAATGTTTCCCTAAATGATATCTGCATTTCCAACACTGACTTAGCTTCCTTGAAGCCTTTGACAAAGATAGGGATAGATAGCAAGGGACTGAATATTCGCATAGATTTTAACATGCAATGAAAGTACTTTATGTCTAAATATCAAACTCGAGGTTCATTTTAGCACACATTCTTTTCAGAGGAGCTTCCAGGTGGCCATAAATGTGTTTCCTGCTGGAAAAATTGCCACAAATCAGTTGTGTTACCCCTCATCTCAGCAGGAGCATGAGGTCTGGTTGCAGCTGTGCCCTCCACTGAAAGTATTACAAACTTCCAAACAAGTGACAAAATTGGGGTTGAACCTTCAAGGGTTCTAGCAATTTCACTTCAGAATCAAGTTACATGGCTCACCTGATAAACCTGAATCGGTGCTGAGACTGACCTTTAGCTGTTGGAAGGAATTCTACATTCATTAGAGGCCAAAACTAGCATAAATAATCTCACTTATTTCAATTACCTGTTTTGGTAATCAAGACCTAGTCACATGGACGAGCCATTAGAGGATAAGGCCTATGGCCTGCAAAAGAGGAGGGTGACATTTTGTTTTGCCACCACCTACAATGAACACTATTTAAAGAACTAATTCCTGGGCTTAGAATAGAAAATGTCAAAAATACCACATAATTTTAACTTCTGCCAGCGACGGATGACCAGCTTTTTTTGGCACACCATACACAAGCTAGGACCTCAAGGGACTATTTCTGTGACTAAATAACTGTGGTACTGGGCTATCGGTGTATGTACTTCACGTCCACTTCTGTACTTCCAAAGATTGCAGTGCAACCATTTTAGCTCTTTCTCTGTCTCCCTTGTGACTTGTATGGAAATGCCTCCCTGGACATACACCTCTGCTTGACATTTATGGAAGCTCCATGACTTAATGCCCTCCCTCATCTCCCACCTTAAAGCCTCAAGTGTGCATCTGTCTCATTACCTTGCAAATTATAAGGACAGTCAGCAGGGTAAATTCATCATTTCAGAGATATCTCTGCTTTTTTGCATCTCAGGGTCAGTGCAGCCTGAGAATGAACCAGTGCCTTTAACAGCACCCATGAGAAGAGGTGCTGTGGTGCTGGCCTTGGCTGCTGGTACCAATATTCATCCTAGACCCCAATGATCCAAGCCCAGCAAAGCTGAAATTAAATGCTGTGCATTCAGGGGTTAGTTTCGTGATCAAAGACAACAGGACAGACTTCCTCTTGAGGAGCCCAAACACGAAGTCAAAGGTTTCACTTAGAAGCACAATGCCATTTCGTTTTACCCTCGACTCCAGCAAGGTCTTGTGATTGGCTGGGCCCGGCTCAGAGCAGCTCCTTGTCTGCCCTCAGGTTTGCATTTCCTTCCTGCAGGTACTGCCCAGACCGTATCACCAGCACAGGTACAGCAGGGCAGGGCTGAGCAAACAAGAGCCCCGGCTCCCGGCAACCTCAGTGCCACGGGTTGGATTCTCCTCCCAGTCCAAAGGGAGACCAGCACACCCTGTAGCACGTCTATAAAACAAAAACAAGCCTGATGAAGAACACTTTGCCTGAACTTCTTGGTCTAATGGCTCTTCTCTAAGTGCTGAATGGTCACAGCAGTTCAAGGGATATTGAATAAGTTTTATCAATTACTGGTTAATAATACATTTACATTTATATAATGCACTATAAGAGTTCCAAGTATTTTGCCGACTTGGATTAATCCAATTTCGCAAGATCTCTAAGAAAAACCGTCTCCTTTCCACAAAAGTGGTGCTGCTGTCAAATCCAGGAATTCAAAAACAGTAATTCAGGCCCCAAAATACCATGATGGTCTTAAAAAGGTCTCAATAAGAACAACAATGTGAATGAATGAATGAATGAATGAATGAATGAATGAATGAATGTCCTTTTATTCACCTTTTGCTGTGTAACTCTTAATGTTTCTATATAGTAACGGAGATTAGAGAGAGTTTTTTGAACAACAGAGGCCTTATCACATACTCATAAATTTGTAGAAGCTATCAAACAAAAATAAGATTTTTTCAACACAATGTGCTTAGAAAATAAAAATATAACTTTGTCTGAACTTACTATGCACTTTTCAAATCAATTACTGAGCTATTTGGAACTACAGAGATATTTATCTCCCATCTTTAATCTAAAGCATAAAGAGCTTGTTAGTAGTCTCAGGACTTTGAGTTATGTTCATGAAACAGTAGTTCTGGTAGTAAGTTCTTGTGAATGACTTCCTGGAAAGTTAAACAGGACAATAAGCAGCTAATGCAGAAGGAGAAGCAATACATGTCCAACATCTTTGATATCCATGCAACCTACCGTAACTAGATCACAGAGAGGAGAGATTGGGATGAGGACAGGAGATTGCTCTTTGTGGTACCTGTCTGCATTCTCTTAATAAAACCAGAGGGGTTTTTGTCCTTTGTTGCATAAAATATGTTTAGCTATAATCCTATTTATTTTTAAAACATTTTACCTTTACTTCAGTCCTCAGATTTCTGTGTTTTATAGTTCTTTGCTGATTTTAGAATCACAGGATTTTTAAGGCTGAAAGGGACCAGACCACAGTGGGTTATCTGGACCAACCTCCCTGCTCACCTACAGTGAGGGAGACTCCACAATCTCTCTGGGCAATCTGTTCCCGTGCACGGTCACTCACACAGTAAAGAAGTTCTTCCTCATGTTCAGGTAGAGCTTCCTGTGCACCAGTTTCTGCCCATTGCCTCTTGTCCTATTGCTTGGCACCACTGAGAAGAGCCTGGTCCATCCTCTTGACACCCTCCCTTCAGAGACTGACAGACATTGATGAGATCCCCTCTCAGTCGTCTCTTCTCAAGGCTGAACAGGCCCAACTCTGCTGAGAGTTTTAAGAAAGATGCTCCAGTCCCCTGGTTATCTTTGCAGCCCTCAGCTGGATCTGGAGTCTTAATCTATTTGCATCTTTTGATTATGGTGCTTCACTACTCATAAAAAAGTGTCCCTTTTTTTTTAAATTATATGCTATATTTAAGAGGTGTGTCCATCACTTTCACCCTCGTGATGGTGGTGTAGGGGGACAGGCATTCCCCAGCCCTGTTCACTGCATAGGCATTCCCAGGTGGATGCTGGTGTGCACCCTGCTCACCTCAGCCAGCTTTGCTGGAGGGACAGTGCTCCCATTAAGACTCAGCTGCACTGGCATCTGCAAGATTACCTTGGCCAGACATTGACTCTTTTATTCATTCTCTCTTTAACTCTAGTTTTGTTTTAAAAGTATCTTTTTACTAAGAATTTAATTTTCTTAACATAAAAAAATGCAAATTGTTTTAACGCAGAAAGAAAGAGAGGTCCACAAGCCTAATAATGTATTTGATATTCTGGTTATTTTAAAAAGCAGCCTTGAGAGAAGTAGCAGGTTTTGACAATGGTATAGCATTTCAGGTAAAAAAAAAAAGCTGAACTTGTGTGTGTATAGTTCTACTACAATGGGTTTTTTACAGTTAATCCCTACAAAGTACTAATTACTCTTACAATTGGTAACTTCATGTCTCTGCAAGCTTTTACTGAATTCAGCTTGGTGAGAATGGCAGGAACAAATTTATTTTCTTCATTTTGTTTTTGTTCTTTATTTTTGGCTGTTTATGGAGTCCTGTTTTAAACACGGCACAGTTGCAGACTTCCTGCTACTCTTTAAGAGAGAATGTCCATTTAAATGGGTTTAGGTTTGTTTTTCGCTACTATTAAAGTTATGTGTCCATGTTTTTATGTAGATATGTTCTAGGTTACCTACAGAAAGAAAGGCAATTTGTTGAGAAAGCACAAGTATTCGACAGAGCAGAAATGCTGCAAAGGACACACGTAAGGGAATGTTATATAAATGTTAAATAAATCCTGTTTAAATAGCATATCTTTAATCTCTATTATAAATAATAAAGATTGTATTCATATAACATATAAATTCATATGTCCTTAATTTATTTTTATATGTTTGCTCTTTATCTCATATGCCTAATACAAACACTTCATATCTTTTGCACAATTCCGTTATACCTGTATAATGGTATCTGTAGCACTGTTCTAAACTTTTGTTACTAATATTTACCCAATCTGAAAAAAAAAAAAAACCTAATATTTTATCAGAGGTCTTCCAGAAATATATTTTCATGCCATTGGGGATCTCTGTAGGTGACTTTTGTTTCAGGGGTCAGCTTCCAGCTGAGCCTGTTGAAGAATACAAGTAGCCCAGGCCAGGGGACCTGTGGCACCATCCAGGTGACCAGGCACTCGGAGACACTCAGAGACAGCAGGAGTTGAGGGCTCAGCAAGGAAGAACCCAGAGCAGCACCCACATAGACTGTCAGGGTATAAAATCCAACGGTTTCCTTTGTTCAGGGTCTCCCTGCTATTCTGTTGTTGTACCACTGTTAAATTACTTTAAGGGATCACAGCTCTGAGATGCTGCCATGGGAGATCTGGAATCAAGCTGCTCAGGAAATCTGGTCTGACTGCATGAGCGTGGGATATGCAGGGAGCCAGAGGTCACCCGTCGGGTCCCTGGAGCTGCCTGCTGCAGAGGGGCTTCGGTGCCAGCGCTGAGTCTCTGGTGGTGGGTGTGTGACTGCCAGAGTGGCATCTGCGTGGTCAGACAGGAAAGCTCCCTTAACAAGCTGCTGGATCCAGGGGGCTGTTGTCAGAGCAGCTGATGGCAGCTGGGCAGCACCGCTGGCTTCATGGGTTTGCTGATGACTTTTGATGCAGAGGTCTGTTGCAAAATAGCGAAGGTCGCAAGGGACAGAGCAGCATTAGAGCTACTGACACAGCCCTGGAGGGCAGGACCCCAGCAGGCAGAGCAGGGCCACTCTGCTGCGTGGTCTTCCAGGGGATGTTCAGAGGTGCTGTGCTGGGAGGCTTCTGCTATGCCAAAATCCATGCAGGTCTGGGGATCTACACAGTAGAAACACTGCAGTATTTTCTTATTTAAAGTAGTTCCATTTTCTTTAGCTAGACTGTTATTTACCACAGATTTTGGCATACATGTAAACATTTGACTATGGTATTTTTCTTCTGTAAATGTGGTTAATATTTCTGAAACTGCTTTAAATACATATCGCATATGGTATTTTATTTCTGTAAATGTGGGTAATATTTCTGGAACTGCTTCAAATACATATTGCATGCAGGCAATAATGTGAATTCTGAAGACAAGTGCAATTTTTAATCTCATGTTTCAAGGTCAAAATCTCAACACTATATAACTCTATGTCTTACATGCATTCACTTGCCATCACGCTAAATTGTTTTTTATTCGAGATGGAAGAGTTTGTTGACTTACTTGTATTGCAGTAAATGTTGGCAAAGATTTTGCCAAGGATAGACAGAATCACCACTGTAATTGCACAGTGGCAGAACCTGCACATTGTCTGAGGCTACAGTTCTGCAGAAGGGTTTCCTCTACCATGTAGCATACATCACTCTAGAGTGCTATAACCAAGATCTGACTCCCACAGGTGGACCAGGAACAAGGATTTTCCCTCTGGAAACCAGAATTGTCACTGATAGCTTGTACTTCAGCAGCATTGCAGCAGGTGCCATCCACCAGGGATGCAGGTGTTCTGCACAGTCCCTACAGCACTCATAGCTAATCCTGCTTTCCAGGGAAAAGTATTTAAATCTTTTCGTGGATCTGAAGCACTCTGGTGATTTGTCTCCCCTATTCAAATAAAAATTCTCAATCACTACACTGGTGAAATACTGCAAGTAGAAACTACAAGAGTAGTGGCCTTTGGATGTGGAGCTGGACCATAAATAAGGTTTGTCTGGACCTCTCCCAGGAGCAGGTCTGTAAGTCCTCAGCCTTCTCATGGCAGAGCCTATGTTTCTTATCATCCTCATGTCCCTGCAGAGCAAATGCACTGTGCTCCACATGCGGCCGGCAGGGCTGGAGGTCACCTACCTCTTCCCGAGGAACATGCTTCCCAAAACACAGCAGGCAGCATTGAATCCTGCAGTGACACTCAAAACAACATCTTTCAACCACATACGGTAGAAAAGAAGGCAGTACTGCTCTCAGCATGAAGAGAGCATGGAGAGATACATGCTTGTTAAGCAGACTGTCTATAATTGGATCTGAAGTTAAGGAAGGGATTACAACTAAAATTAAGACATCATCTTTAACACTGAAGTTGCTGTAAGCTCAGGGGGATCTCTTTCCAACCAAATTCTACTCATGAAATTATTTTTTCAGGGAAAATGGAAGTCAACTAGTAGATCTACATGCTGTCACATGGATTGTAGCTCTTTTTAACGGCTTTTAGAAATCTGGACCACAAGTTATTAAAGAAGTTGCCTTCACAAACTAAATGGAAAATTATACTTGCACAGAAATTTTCTTTTTCTTCATCCAACATACCTCCAGTTCTAAGCAGTCTAGAGAAAAGTACTTATCCTCAATACAATATCTTGTTTCTACACTTGCCAAAGTGCAGAGCATTTCCAGGCCCCCACCCATGCGAGATAAGAGCACACCTTAAAGGAAGTGGCAGAGGGACCAGGTGAAACCATGACGTATTTCCTTCTCATGCAGGAGAATGACAGAAAAGTTGTAACCTGTAACCAAGCATACGTATTTAAATCCCTAATTAGGACAAAAGCTGTGCATTACAAATTGGTAATTTTCAAAACATTGCATAAAAGAGATGCCCAATACATTTGAATGGAGTGTAATTAGCATAAAGACTATTTTTGATGATGAAGGATCTCATAAGACTGAGTGGGTAGAAAGATGGCCAGTGAGCAGTCACAGTTCACCGTGGTCTGAACATAGTGTGTAACGGCAGCCAAACATGTCAACAAACATGGGACTTAGTCAAAAAGTGGACTGAAAGCAGGAAAGAAATTTGTGTTTTATTACTCTCTAACACAGGAGAGAGAATTATATTTTATCATTCTCTAAAACTTAGCATCTAGAGCAGAATGAGCCGCAGCCTCTCTCTCTCTCTCCTGCAGAGCATTAAAGAAGGAACAGTGAAGGGCAGCAAACACAGCTAAGTGGCTGGAGCAGCTGCATTAAGGGAAATATAACAGGTTTTGGACTTTTCAGTGTGGAGAGGAGAAGACTGAGGGGGAAATGGCAGATAATTTCAGTTTCACAAAGCTAGTGGGGCAAGTGAGTGAAAAACTGCTGCTCACAAGGTCCCCAGGTGATATCCTAAACAGCATCTCCTATTGCTGCTTTCAGAGACAGCACAGAGCTGGAAGAACCATGAGCCCAAAGTGGTAGGGCATTTCTTCTCTCTGGGTCCTTAGATTCTTTTTTGATAATTATCCAGGGACAGTCTGAAGTCCATAAACAAAGGAATATCAATTTGCTTTGCCAAGCTGCACTGGCAACCTCTGTTCCCAGGGCTTCATCAGCTGGGCACACCATCCCAGCCCCAGCAGAGATGAGAGCAGAGCTGCTTCGGTCAGAGTCCGTGTGCCACACCTCCTGGTGGGGCTGGGCAACTCCCAAATGCTGCTGCTGGCAAAAATCCTACCACGGGTGCTAAGGGAGCATTCCAGCCCTATGGCTTACTTCTGAATGGAGCAAGGCGAGGAGGAGCAAATGCAGCCATTCATGACACGAGATTGCATCACGAGGAGGAGGAAAACCTTAAAGCACAGGGGACTGAGAATAAAGTTAAAAAAGCAACTAAAATGACATTATACTGGCAAAGCTTGAGAGCATCCCACTGGGCACTGTTCAGGGAGGTGTGGAGAGAGAGAATACACCCTGAACAATGTGAGAGCAAAGCAGGGAATTGTAGAAATACACACATGTCACTGAAAGCCACAGGTAGACACAAAAATAGTAGCCTGGCCTTGCCAAAATCATTGCAGTCCATTCTGAGCTCAGTGGGAGCTAGACCAGTAAGCAATTCAGTGAAACACACGCAGCATCAGAGAACGGGTGCAGAGCTCAGCGGAGCCGGAGATCCTGCCTCCAGAGGAGCAGCCACCAAGCTCCCCCTCATCCCTGCATGGGAGGCTGCCTGCCCAGCGCCTTCCCCTTGCTCTCCCGCTGCTCACCGCGCCTCAGGTGGGCAGTGCCAGGTGCGGAGGAGGACGTGGTGTCCCAGGCTTGCCACACCCACTGAGTGCACCTGGGGGAGAAAGGCTAGACTCTGGGTGCAGTAAGGAGAGATGCAGGAGCTGAAGTCAGGCATGTATCCATGTGACAGTCTGAATTTTCTCATTGAAAGTTCCCACCCGCCTTTCTCCTGTTGGCCCAAAGAGCAGTCAAAGGTCTGCCCAGGGCAGCCTGTGTCTAACAGGAAGCTTTCGAGTGCACACATGCAAAGCATCAGAAACAACTCCTATTTAGAAAGTAATTTCGTTTTAAAATGGCTCATGCATAAATTTCAAGACTTGGAGGAAGTGTGTAACACTAATCATTTTCTTAGCAAATTATTAACCAGGTAGCACTGTAAAATGAGCCACACAGGACCTGTGTGCTCTCTTGCAGGTGTGTTGTCCCCACCCTCTGACAGCAGCGAACCTGTTGCAGCAAAATTGCTAAAACCACAAGTAATTTGCACACTGAATTTCAATGGCTCTAGGCAAAAAAAACCTCATTACCTTAATGATCTCACATTTGTGATTACAGAGGATAAATGCAGAAGTATTGCAGGCCCCTATGTGAGGTGGTCACTGAGGGAGGAGTGAGGCTTGCTGCAACATCTGTGGGAGATTTCTGGAGTGACAGTGCCAGGAGGGGCAGGTGGGGAAGTTGTCAGGTTGCCCATTAACATCACGGGTTCTCTGGTCATGCCATATACTGGGATTCACCCTTTTTCCTGCAACCATCCCTGCCCTGCATTGCGTCCCTACATCTGGCCCGTGGTCCCTTCTGGAAGCAGTGGCAGAAACAAGGCTTCTCCACAGCTTTCTGGAGAATAGCAAAGAGAATAACAGCGTGTTCCCTTTTTTTAACTGCAGGGTGTTACATTTAGAGATTTAGAAGTCACTCTAGAAACCTCCCACAGAGTCGGCCATGTTTAAAAGTGCTGGTAGTGTATGACCAGCAATGTGATGTTTTAGCAAGATTTTAACACAAGATGCCGCGTGTGCCTTGGGTGCTACTGCAAACCTCCTGTTCCATGTTGCATCCTACAAATGAAAAAACACAACAGAAAGTGTTTTGTCCTGCCCTCTCTGTCCTGTGCTACCACACTGAACCAGAACTGGTGGGGACTGCAGGCAAGGCAGACAGGTCTCATTAAATATTATTTAATGCACTTGGAAGCCACATCTGATAAAACCTACAGTGTGCTGAACACCACCTCAGCCCACGGCATCTGCCCTCCTAACTGAGCAATGAGTTCATCCAGGAAAGAGAGCCAGAGGAGGACCAGCCCCACAGCTCACGCTGGCATTTATCTCCTGTGCTTGTGAGTCAGACACAGGAATGATTTACATGATGCATTCAGCTCTACAGTCTTCAGAAGTGTTGCAAGAAATGAGTTGCAGGGTTCACTTTTGGAGGGTCAGTAGTTTATTAGTCCAGGGATCTCATCAGTACATTGTCTCTTCTCTGGGTGCCACGGCTTTCTCTAAAAAGCCTTCCAAGGGAGGAAGAGCTGTAGCAGATTGGAAAGACCCAGAACTCAACTGCTTCCTNTAGTTGCAGGGTTCACTTTTGGAGGGTCAGTAGTTTATTAGTCCAGGGATCTCATCAGTACATTGTCTCTTCTCTGGGTGCCACAGCTTTCTCTAAAAAGCCTTCCCAGGGAGGAAGAAGAGCTGTAGCAGATTGGAAAGACCCAGAACTCAACTGCTTCCTTCCTCTGCAGAAGCCCTCTGTGGATCCCGTTATATTCACCAGCATTGCTGCTGTAAGGAGCCATTTCTCCCATTTGTATCTGAACCCCAAACAGCCCAAGAGAGAGAACTCAGGTCTTTAAAGCTTTCCAAGGGGTTGATGCTGAAAGACTTTTATATATGAGGGTCAAATCCACAGTACATCCATTGATTTTATTGAAAATATCTTTCTTTTACTTGATTAAATTCTATCAATAATTCTCCCAAATCCAAAATCCTGCAGCACCGTGCAAATCCATAATAACCAATAAGTGTGTTTTCTCCCAAAGCATAAGTAAACTTTTCTTTATGCAGGTCATCTGTCACAATTAAAGATTACAGAGCTGGACATGCTCTGTAATTCCTCTTACAAATCTGACCAGTCTTCTTGAAGAGGGCTTTTTATAACAGCTATTTCACTATAAGTGGCATTTTGTGTGTTCTTAGACTTTTTTCTGTATTTATTTTATTTTATTTGGACTCTGTGAGTTTTGCCGTTTTGGCCTTGGTGTGCTCAGTGCTGTGACTCACGTATTCCACAGCCGCTGCCAGATCGCCGGGTCCAGCACTGTAATTATCACATTAGGATCTGCCATTGTAGCCCTGACTTAATAAATAGCAGAACAGTGATTAGATTTGCTGATTGATCTGTTCCACAGTTTTGGACACTCACATCTGAGATGAACAGAGGGACTGTTAAAGGTATTAAAGACTTGAAATGTCAGCATTCCAGAGTAAATTAGTATTAATCAGTCATTCCAGGTACACTGACTTTATATATAGTAAGAGTTGCTGATGTTCAACTAAAACCACGACTCAGATTAATCTCATGAGCTGCAAGGGAAAGCCCCAGCCCTCCCTCCATGATCAGCTTGCTGGAGCCATTAAGATCAGAGCAGAAGATCTGGGTTCCTTCAGGAGAAACTCACAGTGCCCTTCAGGAGTGCATCTCAGGCACTGCAGTCCCAGGTGGACATTCAATCCACAGGATCAGACTAGACCGGGTTCAAAACAAGAAAAGCCCCGAAACGTGCAAAGTGTAGGTGCTCAGCACCAGCTCCCTCGCTCCACATCCACAGGTCAGAAGTAACACACCCTGACGGTGTCCGAGCTACAGCTCCACGGAGGGGATGCTGCTGCTTGTGGATCTTCACCCCATGGCTTCCCCAAGCTCTGCCTGAAAACTTAGGGCAAGCATGGAGCTTGCAGGGTGAGCCAGAAGGGCCGATGAGAGGCTGACTGGGACATGCTGGATGGCTTTTCTTCCTAAGGGCTGTATGATCAACCTGGACATTTTTTATTTCTTCAAAACCTGCTTGGTTTAGATTTGTAGCTTGACAGATATAGAATAGACCAAGGAAGTGTGCTGCTTGCATACAGCTATAGTTTCAGTTAATAAATATAATCTTAAAAGTTACTTTAATTTGTGCAATTTTGTTTTCATTTGTGAATGACTTTGTTTTCATTTTTGGATGGGGGAAAGGTTCTGGGAGTTTAAAAGTTCTGAAAACTAGATTCTCTAGACTGCTCTGGGTTGACCTTAGGTTGTGTGCTGACAGCTCAAAGGCATTCAGATAAAATCCAGCAACATGGATTTTGTCTGTGCTCATTTCAAAAGGTTTCTTTTTTCTGTTCTTGTCAACACTTTATTCTAAATCAGAAATTCCCTTTCAGGAAGATCTTAATACCACACAAGCATTGAGTCATTCTGCGATGGGATGTTTCACCCCTAGAGAACTGCTAGAAGTCATCTCCTCAGCAGAGGAATTGTGGGCAAACACTCGGCGTGCTCACTCCTTTCCAAAGCATTTGGTGCATGAAAACTGTGCAGCCCAAAATGGGGAACCCAAGTTTCACCTTATTAGTGTTGCATCTTTTTGCCTTCTTCATCAGGGAAAATGAGCTGCCAGGCTGGACATTTGGCAAAAAAATGTAATGACTGTACTTCTGACCAACATAGTCAAGAGGAAAATAGCACAAATATCCCCTACAGTGAGTGAGGATTAGGGCACACCATGCCAGCTCCCTGCTTTCTGTCCCTCAATGTATCACTTCACTTCTCTTTGTCTCCAAAATTGGGGTGACAGTACTCATCTACATTTCTAAAGTGTTCCCAGGCTAGAGGCCAAACACCTTTGCTAGGAGTGATTTATTTTTAACTCTGTCCCCACCACCCATTTTTATGTGAGGGATATTGTGCACTCATATCTTTGGGGCTCCTGGTGCTTCCTCCCCTGAGATCCTAGGTTGCTATGGAGCCAGTGTTCAGAGATGTAAGGAATCCTCACTCCACTTCTCAAGCAGCAAACTTGCCCAGCATGCAAAATCCTTTCTGTGCTTGAAAACATTCTTAGGGATTTCCTACTGAGGCTCAAAGGCAGTCAATATATTTTATTTATTTTATTACAAGGCATGTAAGTAAAAACTTGCATATCTGAAAAAAAGATATTAGATAGAAAATGGTAATAAAATTAACATTATTATCTTAAGAAAATTGGTAATAAATACATTTCCCCTTGACATTAAAATGCTTGTTATTTTGCACAACAATAAATACAGCACAGTTCTGGCACAGAGAAAGGCCAAGGATAGATACAAGTCCATGTGGTGTCATAGAAAAGCTCAGGTGATTTTTAAAGGTTTGGCATCCTGCACTTGATGCATTTTGATACAACTTGCACTTTAATTTTAATTTTACTATGATTTTTAAACAGTCCCATAATATGAAAATATGAGAGGAAAATTTGTTTAACTATAGGATTTTTCCTTTAAATATTTTCAAAGTAAGAGATGTGTAAACTCACTGAAACTAATCCTCAAAACAAAGAAAAAATACCGAACAGGTGTCTTGTGGTTATTCTACAAAAATGCATTTTTTTTCAGCTGTGGGTGCTCAAGCCTGACCAGCCAACTGACAAAGGACTAATCTCCAGTCAGTTCCTCAATTTTTTACACAGTTTTAAAAAAGAAATATTAATAACAAGGAGAAAGAGTAAAGACAGTAGTATTCACTTCCCAAGTTATGGCGTTCGAGGTTCTTACACTATTATCCAAAGGTGAGAGGAGAAAGAACAGGTGTATTCCAGAACAGTTCCCAGCATAATTTTGGGTCATTCTGGTCTATACTTTTCCATTAAAACTACTGACAAAAAAAAAAAAAATAAAGGAAGAGATATTTCCATGCACTGTGCTGTTCTTATGCCAGCACATATCATCACAATCACAACTGTGAACCTAAGTCACTGATAGCCCAATCTAATATAGATTGATTGATTGTCCCATGACAAAGTTGGATAATGTCCACAAAATGCCACAAGCTCTGGCAGAGTCCAGCGTTCTTAAAGTACTGACAGGTCATGGCAAGACTTGGACTTGAGTTTGAAGGCCATGTTCTTGTTGTTCTTGGCAACTATTTTGCCCCAAAACCGCCTGGCTTTCTTGGGGATGCTCTCTCTCCGTTTCTGTAGCGCCAGTCGCTTCTCGTTCTTTTCCTTGCTGTCCCTCCGGAGCCGGACTTGCCGCACGATGCCTTCGAACAGCTCTTTCACGTTGTGCTGCACGGCTGCTGAGGTCTCAATGAACTTGCAGTCGAACACGACAGCGCAGGCTCGCCCCTCTGCAGAATCGCAAGGTGGACATGTTACATGGGGTCACAAGCCCAGGGAGGGGGGAGCAGGGACAAGCTGCCACGAGCGGGGGAGTCAGAGCCACCGGGGAATCCCTCAAGCTGAGTATAGGCACAGATTAGTCTTTAATCACCTGATGCTGCCTGCTAGCCCATGATCCATCTGCTCTGTGTCACAGCTGCTTCCCAGAGGCAGTGGGGGGGTATGGGGGGTAAATCCCCTCGCAGTAAAGCCCAGCCCGCGCTGCTGGCCGCAAAGGTAGCGCAGGATGACAGACTTGAGCTGAGACACTGAAGGCTGGGAGGCCAGCAATGCCTCAGTATCTCTTGCCCATCTTCAATGCAGACTCCCTCAAGCTGCACTGGAGGGTGATGGTGGCACTCTCCAGGCATACAGCGCAGCATTGGAGGCAGGGCACTTTCCTCCTTTAGGGGCCATGGGTGTAAACCAGAGCCTTGGAACTGTAGCAATTTCAGTGAGAACAGACGCAGGTACAAAACCCTTAATAAAGGCAGAGCTGTGTCTGTGGCTTTAGGGGTACATCTGAAATCGTAGTTCTTATCCTCAATTACATGAGCCTGAGCTAAACCTGACAGCTGTCTTTCACACACGAGCCAATTTATTGTCTTCTGGCTTGCTGTGAATTCATTGCCAGGGCCGCTAAAGTGACATGGATTCACCTGCCATCTTTTTAAAGACCTTTCAAGCTAGGCAAAGAGGAATGAGAAGGCAACCCTGGGCTCCCTATGAGCCCCCCAGTTCAAGCTCTTCACTTGGGGCAGCTGTGACAGGAGCCAGAAGAACTGCACACATCCACAGAGAAAGGAAAAAAGTCTAGCTCAACTGGGAAACAGAAGAGCAGAACAGCTGCAGAGAGAAGAAAATGCTGAGCAGAAGAACCCATGTTTCTGATGGGCCAAGATGAGAACATGTAATGCACTGCTGTGTGTTATGGTGTGTCACCTCAGCCTTAGGGAAGACTCTCCAAGAAGAGCTTTTACTGACTGCAGATGTTGAGAGCCAGCAGCAGTGTTCCAAACAGTCTCTCCATTCCTATTTATGGGCTTAATGGTTATTCATTTGTGTGCAGCCAAGGGAAGGCTGATTTAGCATCCCAAAGCAACGCAGTATGGAGACCTCTTCTGAAAGGCTGCACAGTTCCTGCTCAGACTAGCAGAACAAAGATTGAGAGGGAATTCTAATTCATCAGGGAGGACAGAGAACTGATTATAAAGAAGAGAATTTTTGGCAGCAGAATAGAGAGGGCTAAACTCGTTATGCGTAAAAATGCATTGGGATTCCAAAGGGTTTACAGCTACCAGAGAAATCACATATTGCAGTGGTCTTACACTAGGAGCTGACGGGAAGAAATCCCATTTATGATGGTATTTAATAAATATAGAAAAGGGATTATCTGACATATAAGTGTATTACCAAGGAAGGCTTAAGGGCCTGGCAGACCCTTCCCAGTCCTCTGTTCCAGTCCTCTGTTGTTTTATTGCTCTTTTATTGCCCAGTTCTGATCACAATGTACTCCCTCACTCAGAGCACTGCAGTTTGTCCAAAAGCTACTAGATGACTTTTAATGTTTATCTCGGGTTTATGCTCGTAATTTCCTCACCTGCCACTGAAACTTCACGGCACCTGACAAGGTCACTCTTGTTGCCAACCAAGATAATGGGGATATCTTCTTTCTGGCGTGCCCTGCGGAGCTGTATTCTGAGCTCAGAGGCCTTCTCAAAGCTTGCTCGGTCTGTGATGGAGTAGACGATCAAGTAGGCATCTCCCACTTGCATGCAGTGGTCTCGAATCCATTCTCCCTCACGCTGTTCAAATTAAATGGTCAGACATCGTTATGCCCAGAGCAGGTTTTACTTACAAAGTAAAACATTGGAGAATCCAAATGCATTCCTGCTGTAAACTGTAATGGGTATGGTTTGAATCACAGTTATACTACAAGTAATTCCAATGTGGTGATGGTATGAATACTTCACCACAAAGGAGGGCAAAAAACTTGCCCCAAATAATTTATTGTGCTGGCTTTAAGCTGGAATGAACATGGTCTGGAAAGAAAGCTTGAATGTTTTGTTTTATCATTAAAAAATGAAGACTTGCACTTCTCAGACTCACAGTGCAGAGCTATTAGGCATGCTTGCCTCGATGTGGGGTAGGGTTAATCCTATATCTTCCCTGATTCTGCTGTATGGAAAGCACCTCTTTTTTTTCCCAAAGGAAACTTACTTTTTATATTAGCAGTTATTTATACACGCTTCCCTTTCAGCATTTGACTAGAACAAATTAAAGTACCTTATTATCCCACATGTCGAGCAGTATAACAGTCGCACCTTCCCCATCCACCATCAGGGTTCTTTCATACGTGTCTTCTGGAAAGAAAAGCAGAAAAGTTGGTAATATATTATTTTGTGTCATCACGTACATTACAAAAATCCAAGTTGTTGAACGTGGGTGATTTGTTCACAGAGTTATTGAGCCAAATTTTAGGCCGGCTCACATCCAGTTCTTTCCTCATTTCCATCAGCACTGAATCTGCACTCTGTTCATTATTTGTTGCCTTACTTTTCATGATAGATGAAGGAGGCTGAAAGATCAGGAAACAAAATGTTCATTATTTTGGCTGATACTCTCTTTATCTTATGTGGGAGAGAGAAAATAGAACCAGTGGAAGAAATAACCGAAGGCTGAACATTTGCCCCATGGGAGCAGCAGAGTCCAGCGAGGCTGAGTAATGGAAAATATTTGCTTTCGCTTTAGCATGGACAATTTACGGGTGAACAGTCACTGCTGCTGAGAGCAATACAGCGAGCAGCCTACCAAGTGAGGGGGACAGGGTGTTGTGAGACAGCAGCTGTTGGGTTCAAGAGAGACTGAGACTTCTGTTGCACACTCGTTCCTCTCCCATTGCACAGTTTCCCACATCACCTTTGATGTCAAATAGCAGAAAAATGAAAAAAGCACAGAAGGTCAGTTATTTTGTACTGTGGCCATAAAAATTCATACCTATATTATAAATGCCATGTGGCAAAATTCTGCCTAGATCTAAGGGGGCTGTTGCCATTCTGAATTTTGATCAACCCTTGCTGTGAAATCTCAGTCTAGCTTCTGCTTCAAATACCAATCTTTCTTCTTTTCCCCAAAGCTGGGGACATTAGGATGAGGAGTGAGGGGTCTGGACCCATTTCTAATCTCACACCAGCGGTCAGTGAAAAAAAGCCAGTCTTAGGGTACTGCAGCATTTAAAGGATCTGTCCCCACTGCACTTGAAGATAGGGCTGTGTTTAACCTGTGTCTCATACAACTTCTGCTGAGCATTGATGAAGCGAACTTTCCCCTAAATTGTAATCGGAGCCTTTCCTCAAAGCTAGGAATCTACATCCCAGCAAAAGAATGAGCCAAAAATATTACACATTTAAAATAAAGTCAAATGGAGCCCATGCTTAAAATGTCAAGATTAAAAAGACAGAGCTAATCACTAGGAGTGGTTTCCCTTGAGGTCCCAAGAGTATGAGGCTTATGTTCATGAGTAAGCTTCATCTTACAGTCAGTAGCAAAGCCTCTCCATAAAAGCAGCTGTACTCCTCCGTGAGCTGGCTACCCCAAAACTATCCTCCCATGTATGAAAATTCCCAGTGTGTAAGCTAAAGTTCCAGTTTGTAAAGCTAAAGTAGATAGTTTATTGAAGTGACCGAGCATCTGTGTGAGAACGAGCTCCGTGCACACCAGAGGACAACATCCAGAAGACTCCTTCTGCACTGCATTACATATAGAGAAGCTACAAATGCATAATCACACTCCTTGAAAATACTGTTCCTAAATAGTCATATTCAACACTAATTTGCCCCGTGGTCAGTGCTAGGGAACTTCCGTAGAATATAAAACACATCGAAAGTGAGCGCTTAGTTCATTTCCTGCTTTTTTTTGAAGCTGACACTAAAAGAGGAGAGAGATAACAGCAAGACTTCCAATTACCTCTGCAGAGCTGGCCTTGAGAATCTGTCACTGCTATACTCCAAGCAATGCTGCTGGGAGTGCAACGGAAAGAGGAAACCACACGGCTTCACATGAAGGAAAAGAAAACTGCCTGACAGGGTGTGCAAAGCAAATCAGCTGCACTTTCTGAAGGCTTGTCCAAGGATCCTACTCTACTTCACTCATTTAGCACTAGGAAAACTTCTATCAGAGATACTCCAGGCTGAGGAGCTGGTAGAATTATGGAAAAAATTGATGTCAGAAGCTGAAGGCAGAGCACACCTAAATCAGCGAATTTCAAATCCCCCAAAGGCACAAATCTGTGTCCCCAGTCTGAGACAGCAAGCAAGGAAAATGTGGGTCCAACCTTCCTGATACTGGGACTTTTTAGATCCTGGGCAAAGCTTCTCCTAACTGGAGAGTTAAACACACACAAAAAAAAGCTGTCCTGCCTATGCCCCACTGAAGGCTGGAAGAGAAGCCCAGAAATTCTCTGTGGTAGCACTGGCACCATCACTCCAAGGGAATACAGGCAGGAGACAGAATGGATATGGGAGGAACAAAGTAAGCCCTGCATACTGACAAACAAAACCCGGCAGCAAACTGCATGTCCCCTGAAAGCAACAGCAACTGCGTCCTTAGAGACACAGCACATTTCTGTGGCAGCACAACTCTTCCACATCAACATCTTGCACACAATATACCTCAGGACTTGGTGCCACAGCTTCACTTTCTGCATGAGCTGATCTTTGGGTTTAAAGAACACCCTGCAATCCAAAACAAAGCAGGGGAGGAAAGCATCAAAGAAAACCCTACAGCTTGCGCCTTTCCCCCCGAGGGGCAACAGGAGTTTTCCTACTCTGTTGAAGGACCTTTATCTTTTTTCCTGCTGGAGGAGCCCATACTGTGCAAGTAACACAAAAGGTTTTTACTCAAAATTTTATACATTTTACTCAAACTCCATAGAGCCGGTGCTAAGGCAATGTGTTTATACAGAAAGGCTGAGATGACTTCTAATGGCAAATATTTTGGAAGTGACTTTTTATATAATTTTAAAGTATTTAATTCTTGTAAATCATGAGGACCTTCAGTTGTTTTCTCTCCCACAAGGAAAGCTGGAGTCAGCCCTGTGATGCCAGTGGTGACACAAATGTTGGACCAGCATGAAAGCTGAAGCAGACTCTTGTGTAGCATCATCACAGGCAGGAATGAGCCATTTCCAACAGGTATCTTGGAATAAAATAGCATGGGGATCTGAATTGCTCTCTTTCAGTGGCTTTCAATCATTGTTGGAGAATATCTTACTGATCTTATTTTGCTTTCTTGTTCTCTTAAAAGAGGTCTTGAGTTCAACCAGTTTTGATGATCAGACCCAAACACTTGTTACCTCTGGTTTACGTTAAATGGCCTCTCTCTTTTTCTGTGCCAATTACTACCGGCAGAGCTGACTGCAAGCAAGCACCAGCACCCCCGGACATAATTACCTACCTCCCAGCACCTCACAGTCACTGTCGATGCTGTCGTGCACCCCTGCAAAGATGTTGGCTAGCGAGGACTTCCCCACGCCGTGCTCCCCGATCAGCACCACCCGGTAGCAGCTGCTGCCAGACTCGGAGGAGATGACGGAGTCGGATGACTCCGAGGACCAGCTCCTTCTGTAATATTCATCAGGACTGATGGTGTATCGTTTCTGTGGGTTGTACTCATTGGAGTCTTTCTGGACCAGCAGATTCTTTCCATCAGCAGGAATGCTCCATCGCTGCTGCTGCTGGTGCAGACTGCTGTTGTGGGTGCGACGCATGGTAACATTGTTGAGAGTCATTTTGAACCCCTAGTGAGAAATAGGGAAATCACAAATGTTACCCACAAAACATTTAGAAAGGCTCTCTTCCTAGCTTTAAAGCGGCACATCATGCTCCTCTGTAGGGACCTAATACGTGAGAAAAGAAAAATTAGCCTTTCTGCACTCTGGTGTACTTGGTGGTGCACAAAGAAATAGTTTAGTTGTTAGTTAGTGAGACAGAGCCTGTTTCCTAGGGATAAACACCACCCTCACATGCTAGATCCTGTCTTGTTTAGCCTTTACTAGCTCAGGGCTGTGCTAGGTGCAGCCCAGTCCTGGAAAGAGGGAGGCATTGCTGTGTCCCAGGAGGAGAAGGAAGGGACAGTGCTCACCACATCTGTCCTACACAGCAGCTGCAGCCCTGCCCAGAGGCTGCCTGTGGTACAGGCAATGTTCTCCACCTTTTGGCTCGACTGGGGACAAACACAGACACTGGTCTCAGGTGCCTCCAGCTGCCAGTGCAGCTGGGTGTACAGCATCTTTCTCCTTGTCTCAGTTAGGTGTAGAAACTCCTGGGAATGCAGTCAGGCGTCATTCACTGCACGCTTAGACAGCCCTGGTACAAAAAGTCAGGCAAGCAAGTCTTGCTATGATGGGGTGTATTTGGGTCTTGTCTGTAGCCAGGTAAACAAAGAATGATTCTGCCTCAGACGGTGACTTTTTGGCTGGTAAGAGGGAGGACTTGGTGAAATCCAACAGCTTCTCTGAGGAGGTACAGGTTATAGCTTCCACAGGAGATATCACTGGGAGAAAAGACTCGTTAATTTATAGATATTAAATCAATAACTTCATTACTGCACAATTAATTAGATAGGTTCACTCTTCTTACATAAGCATAGCTCTTAATTATATTTTACTCAGCAAACTCTATTTTACCTTGCTTGGAGGCAGAGAAGAGTGATGTCATTCTCCCAGACCAATGGCTACCATTTTTAGGAAAGTTACTTTGATGCATTTCAGCTCCCAAAGTGACCGTTATTAAGACATTTTTCTTTTTTGCCCTATATCTGATGTTTCTCAGCTCTCTCCTCCATATCAGTAAATAGGATAGATGTCCATGAAATACACCCAACCACTTTCAAACCTCAATAATATGTGGTGAATAATAAAAAGTACAGCAAAGCAACACGTACAAATTGCTATTCCTCTTCATACAAAACTGTCTGAAAACTTCTGTGAATGAATTCCCAGCAGGACATAGGACAAATATATAGAAAAATCACTGTCTGAACTTATTACAGCATACACAACATTTTCTCTGTGATGTGCAGTACTTTGGGGCAAAATGAGATCATTTACATGGTCCTAGTCACAGTAACTTTGTCAGCAAGAAAAACACCTAAAGAAGAAATCATGCACTAAGAAAAGGCTGCTTCACAAACAAAATTAAATATTTACTGTGGTTGAATTCTAAAATGCACTTTTTCCTTGCAGTATCCCCATTGAAAACACCAGATGAAAAAAAGCCAGCTCTGATTCAGTCAAACAACAGAGAGTAACTCGCAACCTGCAACAAGCAGTCACTCACAAAACCATCACAAACACTTCACAATTTAGCTTCTAACAAATTGTCATCCTTCATCAAGCAAAGCCAAATGAGTCCCTGTCACACACTGTGCTCCAAGTTCAAACTGGTTTTGATACCCCATACTGCATTTAGCTGCTCAGCTCTCCAGCACCTCCAGTAAAAGCCTGGGTCCAAATCCACTCTTACTTGTGCCAGGCTCCTGCAGCCAGTCCAGTCCTCTGCTCCCACTGCCCTTCTCTCTCTGCGGGCTGTGACACACTGAGCAGCTCTGCCGAAGTAAATCCTCTCCTGCTTTGGGGCTGCCTCTTTAATTCTTCCTCAGCAAACCTGGTTTATATTAAGCCCATCTGATCAGAGACAGGGCTTTTCCGTGACGTGGCTGGCCTTTCCATACAACAGCCAGCCCCCAGCTGGGAGGAAGCAGACATGCAGAAGAGAAAAAAACTTGCAGACAATCTCAAAAGACTTACTCAAAATCATGTGATTGTTTTAATATTGCCAGTAAAATAAACACTTTTGGTTCTTGCATGATGAAAACAGGAAAGTGGAACAAAAATAAATAATACATGGCATTTAGCTTCAGACCGCTTTTAATTCAAATGTTATCAAAATTAATGATGATTTAAAAATTACCTAAGTTTATTTAATGCATGAAATTCTGTAAATGTGTTATGTATCCATTCTCTGTCTGCAAAACACACTTAACCCCCTTCTGGACAAAACATTTCTCTGGAATAAAATATCTGAATGTCATTTTGAAATTTTTTAGAAGTAGGAATATTATTCTAGGGGCTCTGTTGGGGTTTTGTTTGTTTCTTTGTTTTCAAAGCTCTAATATTTACAAACCTGCTATTCTCTGTCAGCCTCCAACTGACTGGACCCAGTCTCCTGAACTGCATAACCAGCTCTCTTTCACTTCTGCTTCAATGTTTTACTACCAAGGGCCTGAAAAGACAGCCAGCTATGAATTCAGTGTTACTGCAGCTGGATGTTGGGAAAGATGTATCAGAACACACAAAGTCTGCACAAAGTCACACAGTGTTGATGCTGTGCACGGGAAAAAGCACTGTATAGTGTACATACCACAAACCCACGGTCTGGTCCTTAAATTTTTATAGCCTCATAGCTGATTGGCGGAAGAAATTTTGCCAGAAGGAAAAAAAATCCAAACCCTTGAAACTTGTAACAACATATTTCTTCATTAACAAAGGAAGAGTAAGAAACTGTGACAGAACTACTTGCTAGGGCCACCGCAACTTTTATATAAGTATACATAAACTCTGCAGTCAGCTCCCAATTATCCAGACTCTGGATTAAATATAATGAGGTCCTACAGCTTTCTTTTATATTTACATATTTACATTTTATATTTAAATTTTTATTTACAATCTCCTAGTCCCTGAATCTAATAGGACTAGTTCATATCCTAGAAAGTCTGAACCACTTTGGTTTTAAACAGGAGAAAGAATATTTTTCTATGCTACAGGCAAGCAAATTTTTAACTGACAATGTACCTTTATTGAAGGGAACACTGATATGCAGAAGACATCTCTTGTTAATATTGTGATTGAAATCTCCTTGCTTGGTTTTCCCCTTGGCTTTATTGCATTCCTGTGTCTTTCATGAGGACTTTCAGGGACCTCCTGAGCCATTCTCAAGTTTTAAAAGCCAAGAGCTCTTCACAAAGTAATAGGTACTCATCAATGTACATCGAAATTATGCAGATCTACCAAGGGTAGAATTGAGCAAAAACAAGTCCTGATTTTCCTTCACCTGTATTTCGGTGCTTGGCAGCAGCTAAACTGGCCCCAGGTCCTGCATCTTCACCTCACCTGTCTCTTATATATCAGGCTCTGGGCCTCTGCTGCTGAGTGATGGTCCCAAAGAGCACAAAGTGTTACATCCCTCTCTGTAGGATGCACAGAGGGGCTTGTAATACTTACTGCACAAAATGTCACTACATCTCTGTCCAGGAGGGTTTGTGGCATGGACGGTACTTTGCAAAAATGCTTTTCCTGTTGGCATATTCAACTGAAGTTGCTCATTTTTACGAAACATGCTGGAAACCATGAAGGTGAGTGGGTGGTTGGAGTACTGTGCTCTGCACCTTGGGTTTGCTTAGCTCTCTATAAGCTGCCTGTAATTTGTCACCGCTGAGTAAAAAAGCAAAACCTGTCCACTGCAGGACTGGAGAGATTTATGGCCAGAGTGATTGCAGCAGAACTGCAGGCTCTAATGTCTCACCCAAATGTTTAACATATATCATAGCAGAAAGTGCAGACAGAAGAAATAAACCAAAGTCAGAAAAGCCTTTGTGTTTAGCTGTAGTTACTGTTAGATTAGGAGTTGCTAGACGTCATCTTTCATACCCTCTTCATAAAATTCAAGGCAGACAAAGAAAACACGTCTCTCCAGAACCACACGATATATCTCTTCCATAAAGCCATCCAGAAGGGTCGTCCCAACATGGCATGAAGCGCTTGTACTTGGGGAACTTGCACGTGTGTTTTCCTTTGTACTGTCTCTTCTGAGCCTACTCAGGTTTTCCAACTGGACAATTAACTCTCCAGGTCCCATTCTGCACTACACATCCACAGGATGAAGCGTTGCTGCTCCTCAGGGAATGCCATCAGCACTCATGACCTTCACTCACTCTATCTGTGGGGGAAACACTTTCTTACTTGTTTTGAAAGCTGAGTGGAGATGCAGCCTTGTTAGCCTCCAGGTACTTACTTACAAGGGATACCAGCAGGTTGATTACTGAAATACATGAACTGAGTCCTTCTCAGGGACAAAAACAATCCCATAGATTGATGGAGACTGGTGCAGTCCCAGCCTGTTCAGCCCTTTTGCACTCTTTGCTGGTCAGCATTTCTACAAGCCTTGTGCCTGCCCAAGACACAGGCCCGAGAAGAGACAAACCATGAGGCCAGTGCTGTCGCAAAGCCCACGAGTGTTTGAACGTAACGGCCTGGTGCAATATTAAAATTCAGAGGCATTGTTTTTCTTCCGTCTTATCCACTCTCTGTTTCATTAATCACATCTTAAGGGAATTGTCCCTGCAGCCAGGGTGAAGTAAGCATTGCAGAGTAGCAGCTCTGCAATCCTTCCAAAGCCAATTACAATTAGACCAGGTGATGCTCAGAACAATTAGGCAGAAATTTTCCATTGGATAATAAAGCAGTCCTTTTCAGCTGGCACTTGATTAGCCAGCTTGTATTTATGTATATGATGGCAAAAGTAGCTCCTCAAACCACCTTCTGGCATAAGGGTTGTCCATGGAGAGGACATAAATCATCTTGGAGTGGGAGGGAAATTCAAGGGAGGAAAAAAATAAAAAAAGCAGGGAAAACAAAATTCAGATTTCCTTCAATGAAAACAGAATGCAGCATGTCTGAAAGTGCACTTTCTCCCTATACATGCAGCAGAGGAGTTCACCTTCAGCTTTCCCCTCAGAAGGCCTGACTTAGTGGACTTTTTTCCCAATAGTGAGTTGCCTGCACAGGCAATGAATGAGGTCTGCCCGCCTTACTCTCCTCCAGACCATTGTGGCATTTCACATTTTGCTCTGCTTCTCACATCTGGCAGTGCTGGCAGGCCCCTGGCTATTCTCAGCCCTACCAACAACAGCAGCTATGGACAGAAGTTAATTTGGGTGCTGGGCTGGATAGTGCTGGACACACTGGGAGAGCCCACAGACACTGCATGCCCTAGGGAAGCTGCTCCATTGTCACCATTCATTCCTGACACACCAAGAGCCACAGGCAGCTTGGTGAGCAAATGTAGAACAAAAGGCAAAAATAGATGTGGGATGAAGCAGCATTGGGCCCGCAGCAGTGGGGCTGTTAGATCATTTACACCAGCTTATGTCCACAGCTTTGCCTTTGCCCATCACAATTCACATCCAGTATGAAGTTTCAAACTGACTGAAAAGGTACAAAGGACCAACCACTCTGAGACTGGGATGTGTTGGGTAGGGAAATGAAGGATTATGTACCTGAAGTAGATTACCGAGGGGGACAGGGCAGAGAAAGACACTGAGAAATTAAGGAGTAATAAAACATTGATTCATTTTAAGGGAAACAATCAGGAGCACCTGAAAGCGCCACCATCCAATCTAAAAAATAGCCATTGCTCTTTTCGGTGGAGTTGATTTGGTAGACGCTGTTCCTAGCGTTGCTTGCAGGGAGTACTGAGTTCGTTCCACCAGCTTCTTTCCCTCCACATCCCAGCAGCATTTTTACAATTCTTTAACTGACACTAAAAGCAGAACATGATCCTTTGGTGATGAGCCCAAGGACAGGGAAGAAGCACTGATGTGCACTCCTTGTGCACAAGTTAGCTGTAAAAGCCAGCATTAGAGCTCTCAGGGAATAGGATTGCCTTTAATCAGCTGACTCATTGGAGAACCCCTTATTAGTCTATTACTTGCAGATAATCTGGATTCTGATGTACCAAAAGGAAGGTGTGTTCTATATCTGTGCACTGCAGAGCTTTGTTGACTATAACTGGTGTCCAAAGGTATTTTCCCCATTAATGCATTAAGCCAGCACAGTGGAAGACTCAGCAGAAAATGAGAAATGAGCAGCCAGGGGAAGCAACGCAGTTCAGTTCATAATAAAATACAAGTTACTTTTTAGTCTAGTTAACTGAAAAGAAATTATAACTACTGTCAGCCTTGAGGGGAGAAAAAAGAGCAATGATAAAGAGTAAATGGCAAAACTGGATTATTTCAGTAAGAGTTACTTAGCCAAAGGACTGCCTATTTCCCACTCTTGCACTCTATGACATTAATGAATTCTGCCAATAATTGTCCAGGGAATGGGATTAAGTCATATATGATATAAATAAATGTGTTTTCCAATGCAAATTTTAAAAAAATATAATATACTAATAATAGTAGGATGTGAGCTAGCCATAAATGTTTTTTGAATACTGAGCTAAAAAACCTTCAGATGAATGGCACCAGCACAGAAAATTTTTTGCAGTTGGGATCTTTGTAGTAGTCCTCGGTGCAATCAGGTTCAGGAGCCACTGTCTCCTTTGCAGCTACAGAATTCACAGAATTTTATACCTCGATTTTACACCACTAAGTGAAGATGGTAATTTAACAATAGGCAACTACTTCATCAGCAAACCATAGGTTAGAGACTTCAGCAGAACAATAATCTTGTTCTGATCTTCAGAACTGTTGAAGGGAGATCCAGAAAAAGGTCTTTTGCTCCAAATGCAATTTCTTCTTCACTGTGCTGCCCAAGACTCTTACACTGAGTGCAGCCAACAATAATTATCAATACTCTGGCATGCTCACACAGAAATACAAAGGAAGCCCTCAAAACCCTGCAACAGAAGCAAATCTACTTTAAAAATATTCCACGTGGTGGCCAGATCTTGACTTTCAGGTCCTGGTTGCACTTATCTACACAACAAGCCAGCCTGGGATGGCAAGAGAGCATCACTGAGCTCTCTGACCCACCTTGGCTTGCAGAACACCTTCTGTTCTGCATCATCAAAAAGTGTTTTGGACTCGTCTGAGTGGAGGAGTCCTGTTGCTGGATCAGGGCTGACATGGGGTCCCAGGCAGGGTGGAGGAGCCCTGGGAGGATGGGCAGGGCTGTGGGTGTCTTCAGGACCCCAACCCCCACCTGGCACACTCCTTGAGGAAAGGTGGTGGCACATGGTCGAGGCAGAGCTGAGTTCACTTGGGCTGGTTTCAGTCCAGGTCACACCAGGTCTGTTACTCACAATTGCACCAGGAGAAAAGTGACACGCTCAAACGCATGTCACACAAAACACATGGCAGTGGCTAAAGCAGCTCTTCTTCCAAAACATGGGGTCACAGCTGGGCTGTGGTGTCTGGGTGTCATACCCTTCCCCAGCTCTCTTTACTGTGCAGTCAACCAGCGGTAACAAAACCACAGCTAAATATGGTCTTCTTGCAGGGAGCTCTCATCTCTCCCCGTTTACAGTATCCTCCACCCAATGTCCCTGGTTCAGCATTCAGCTGCCTGCTTGCCACACTAGCACCTAGTAAAGTGATGCTTCATGTGATTGCTCAGTGATTCACTGCCTTGTTTGGATTTTCTGGCTCCTGGGCTCATGTTTATCAGCAAAACACACACTCTCCAGCGTCAGGCTTTAAGCGGATTGGAGCCATACAAAATGCCTTTGAGCAAGATGCTCTATGCAGTCAGGCGTAAATAAAGTCTATTTAATTGAACAACAGCACCTCTTTTATTTACATGGCTTTACCCTTATGTCATTCATCATGTGCTTTCAACTTTCCAAAATGTAAGATGTGATAATGAACATATGACTGAAGATACGCTGTTTATTTTCTTTTTGAAGGTCTAATTCTTCATCTCTGTTGTACTGTGTTCATGGCAGGTCAACTGATCACTGGGCCCTGCAGGTAGGATTCACCTCACCTCGTTTAAACTGCCTGCCTTGCTTCCCAGAGCAAAGCAGACAGGGTTAACCAAGTAGCTCCAGGGTGATTCATCTAACACAGGTTACATGAATCATGGAGATGCCTCTCTCCCCTCTGACAACAGAGAGATGGGGTGATGAGTCTCTCTGCACTAATGCTGGTTTTAAACTGCACTGTCTGAAAGCTGTACTGGCAGTCAAGTGAAATGAAGAAATCCCTAATGGCCTAAAGGCTAATTTTTACAATGATTTTTACTGGTCTCCTTTGCAGGTGGGCAGTAAGTAAGACAAGGTTTAAGATTTAATCATTACACATGGCTAGAACTTTCCTGCTCTAGTACAGAAGATGCATGAATACACAAGCAACTTGGCTATAAAACAGGAGAAATCCATACATGTGCCACGTTCACCATGGATGGCAGCAGGGGTCTTTTCCCAGTAGCTGCTGAGACACTTCTGGGGAGGAATTGCTTCCGCTGCCATCCACACTGACCAGGCACCAACTGCTGTTTCTTCACAGCCTCAGACATATGGCAACATGGCTTATGGGATTTTCTGCCCTGCTTCTGCAAGCCAGTGCATGCTGTCAGAGCATCGCTACAGGCATGTCCTGCTCCACCTGCCAGCCTCCTGAAAAAGGGAGCTCACAGCCAGCGTGTTTTTCAGGGAACATACTCAATAACAGCAGCAGTTACAACACTGTCAGCTTCAATCTAAGGCTGTGAAGCCAGTTCCTTGGCACTGAAGGTTCTTGCATTCTGTAGGAGCCAGAAAAGGGTGGCACAGCTGCAGCAGGATCTTCTCGAGCCCTCTAGCTAAGACACACACATGCACACACATATGATGATGCTCAAACTGCTGAGTGACCTCCTACAACAACCGCTAGTTTGTCTTTTGCTTTCTCTCTATTGTTTTAATCAAATTTATTCATTTTGAATGCAGGCAGTAAACAGAGGAACTGGACATAGGAAAAAAAGCCATCATTAATAACTCTAATCAACCATTTTGATGACTAGCAGAACTTCCATTAATTTCACTGCATTGTGCTCCAGTGCAAATCACGTTTCTGCAAAATGTACCTCTCTGTGATAATATGTGGGACAACACCATCCTTCTCAGCAGTGGACTCTGCAGGGTCTCTGTCATGTTTTTCCTCCTTCACAGCAATCAACACATCATTTAATACTTTCTGAGAATTTTCAACACTAAAATTTCCCATGAATAAGGGAGGACTTATCCTCTCACTGAGTGTACTACTGATTAAAAGATGTAAGTGACTAGAAAAGAAAATGTGTCACTTGTGTGTCAAACCCATTTCTCATGTGAGCTGCTCTGAACTGGGTACCTATCATTCATTGTTCCCGTGAAGTACAAAAACAGAGAAACTGGTAGGAAAAAGTTTTCATTCCTTGAGCCCGTGGAAGTAGATAAAGCCCTGTTTTTCACAAATCCTCTGTATTACTGGAAGTTTAACCAACGGTCAGGCTGGCAGTTTTAGAAGCTAAAAGCAAAATAGCTAATTCAAAGTCCCAAGCTCAAGGAATATATTTCTAGCATGACTTATAGACTAGATCTGATTGCTGATGCTCTACAAATCTCAGTTCTATGAGCTCACATTTGGAGCTGAGCGAGTGAGGTGGCCGCACGGCCCCACTGTCCCCCCCACCACACTGTGCCCTCTCTGCAGCCCTGGTCTGACAGATTTTAAACAATTCTGTCACACTGTAAAGTAAGACCCACAAACATGAACGGAGATGATAAAACGTATCGGAGTGAACAAAGAGAGAAGGGGGGGGGAACAATACAGACACGTCCCGTTGCAAAAGGCAGAGAAAATATTTTGATCTCCTAGTTACAAGCCCACTCCTGGATGACTTCTGACCCAAGACTTTGCTGCTGACAATTACATCACCACTGCTGGCCAGTATAACGCTGCCTCCAGTAGCTCATTGCCTCGCTAGCAGGGTATGCAGAAGAGCAACTTTGTCTCAGTGAGTCAGTGGAGGGAAATGGGCTCCTTCAGCAAGGAGAGCAGAGCAGCTAAGGTAGGATTTGGCACTGAATTGCCTCCCTTGCTCTCCCTCACTCACAGCTTAAGGAAAAGATGAAGCTAAAGTCAGAAGCACCCTTAGGGGACAAAATGGTCTTTCGTTAGAGGATCACATGGAAAAACTCTGTCTGACAGTGTACCTGAACATCTTCAAATATCTGCGCCTATGAAGTACCTCTTTCTTCTCTCACACTGGCATACATTAGAAACCACCCTTAAAATTAGTCAGTCAAGCATAACTGAGATTTGAAAACAGGTCCAAATAATGGAAAGACAAAACAGCAGTAAAAGTCCACGTGTTCCACAGAGGATGAAGACCCTGTGCCCCATATACCTGCACATTTCTGGTTCAACAGTACTGGATAATGCCTGTGCCTGGGTGCTCCTCACACTTCTCACAAAGAACAGAACGTATCTACTGCCTTCACTACCCTGGACTCTCTCTGCCATCTTCACTTGCCCCATAGAAGGCCTTCAACATCACCACTGGATTATTTTCTGATTACGTTGCATGTAGCTTGTAAACTTGTTAACCTTCTAACTGAATAAAAAAAAGAAAAACTGATGAGAGAAAGAGGTCAAGAGACAGAGTGTCAGAGACACGTTTTCCTCTCAGAACAGACTTCTTGAGGTGTGTAGGTTCAAGAAGTGTCCCTTATTCGCAGATATTATATCATTTGCAGAGTGTAATTCACACTTTCTACATTGCCAGGATCCCAGGAAAGTGCTCTCTCGGTAGCCCTTAGACTCCCAGTTCCCAGTGTCTCAGTCTTTTCTTGCTTGCAGTCATGTGACTACCCTAAGGAACCAAGCCTTCTCAGCCCAAAAGAACAAGGAGAGACCTAAGTGCTGCACCACTTCAGCTTTCCAAAGTGTTCCTCAGCCGTCAGTTGCATAATAGACCCTTTTCACCTAGCATACAGGCAGCTTCCTGATAAACCAGAAGTTTCCCCATGGGTGCCCTTGCACCGGCTGACTCCAAAACCCGTGCAGCTCTACCTGAAGCGAGCATCGGCTACTCTGTTCACATCAGGGGCTGTGGAGCAAATGTGCAAAGCCACGTGTGGGCTTGTTCAAATTCTGCAGAAAAGGGAACCTGCACATTTGGTCAACTTCAGGCTGAAAGCCTGTGGAACTGGGATAAAGTGGGGATGAGGATGTGGAGATGAGGACAGCCTGCATCAACAGTATTTTATCAGTGATGAGAGTTAAGACAAGATGAGGTTACTTCTCCCTCACCCAGGAAGCAGGCAAGTTTTGGAGGTACCAGACATGAAGTACAACTTTCTGTGAAGGACATGCCTGGTTTGCATGCAACTGGTTTTTTGATTTTTTTTTTTCGCCCATGTCTGAAGAATACTGGAAAACATTTTGCACAGTGAGGAGAAAATTCCTGAATTTTAGAAAAGTGCAATAGAAAAGTCGTGGAAGTGAAAGAACAGATACTTAACAGACAACATGTGAGGAGTGAGCTATTTTATGGGTTGCTCCACGTCTTGAATGTACTTGGCAACACTCTGCTGTTGGCCTTACCTCTATAATTTCACCTCCAGACTATAACACTGTGTTCTCAGTGGCAGCTGTATGTATCACTTGTCCCTGCTGAAGATGCTTCTCCACCTTCCCCAGTTCAGCACCCAGTACTGGGAGCTGTCTTGTCCTGGCCTTGGCTTGGTCTAGAAGTAATGGAAGTAGCAATCACATATCATTTAAAAAAAAAAATTAAATACAGTGACTGTTATAGCAATGTGTGAAAACTGACAGCCACGCCAGCTCTGTGCATTCTGTTGCAATGCAAAAGACAGAATAAACCCAACTTCAGACACAAGAAAGTAAGATATAGTGCCTTGCAGAGTCAAATGCAATGCACTGTCCCTAATATTAATTACAAATTATGTTAGAGCTGCACAAATCACCTGGTAGTAACCTTTTTATTTATTTAAAGTCTGCGTCACTACTTTAGTTATTGCCTTTCCGTGATGCGCTTGTGGAGTGTATACTTCCCTGCAAGTGGAGCAGCGAGTTCCCAGAACCCACCTGTTTAAATACACAAACTCTCCTCTATGCATTTGTGGGAAAAGTGATTTATCAAACACCAACATACATGGGGAAATTCCTGAGCAGGTTGAACAGACCCTCCTGCTTGCTGTCACCTCGCCAGCTGCAGTGGAGGGAAGGAGCTGCCAAATCCAAAGCTTCATGAAAACACTCACGGCTGCCACAGGAGCTGTCTCCTGCAGGGCTCAGGCAAGCCAGGTATTTCAGCTGCCACCCCAGACAGGGAACATGCAGGAGGTCGCAGCTGAGCCAGGCCAGCCCAGAAAATTTGGGGGCCATCATCACATCGTTATGTCTTCAAGCCAATGTGGCTGTAAGTGACAGCAAACATAAAAAAGCTCACTACAAGCTTTTATTTAATGCAGCAAGTCTGAAACATCTTAACGATATAAATAACCACTGCTAATACTTGGTGTTACCCAACAGCCGAACTAGGTTATACTATTTTTTGGTTTAATTGGGGATAGCCCCGTATATAAATAGATTGTTGTTATGTTTAGCTGGGAATAAGGATTAGAGACTGGCTTAATACAGAAGCAGATCCTGATTTCCACTTTGGAAATAGAAAGAGATTAACTTGACAACAACAACAGAGCTCACACACAGTGACGGACCAGCACATGGTGGATTTCCCTACTCAGGGATGTTTGTCAGTGACAGTGGGCTGACACGTCTGCTGTTCGTGCCATTTCCTGTGCTAAAAAAAGGGCATCCCTTAAGTCTTACGAGACAGGTAAATACTCCAAGGGAATAACGCCGAAGGTTAATTATTGCTGACACTGAGGGCATACACCAGATCTTAGAAGGCACCTGTTGTACTCCTTGTGCTGCCTCTCATTAGCAAGGCGCTCCCTTCAGAGCAGCAGCACTTGGTTTTCAGTGGTTGCACTGTGCAGTTTTATTCAGACATCTGGAGCAGATCTCTGTATCATTAGGTCTTTGGCTTAAAATCAGTAAAATGACACAGGCATAACACAGTGTTTGTGAGGAGTATTGGAAAAAGCACTTAAATTATTTAAAGAAATCATAACTGATGCGGAAAATATTGTTTAAATAATAATTTGCTTCTAATTGTTTAAAAGAGGACTTCTGAAACAGTTACAAAGCTGGAGACTGAAACAATTGGAAACAACATCATTATTGGTTGACATACACAGTCAGAGACCAAGCTGCATTGTGCCAAGCAGTATACAAACATATATCAAAAATATAACCATTGTCCCAGACAACTGTCAGCCTCATTATTAAACCAGAGGCATGGGAAACAGAAGGAAACAAAGAGAGAGAACTGGTCAACAGGAAAGGCAATGGCCAGAGCAAACCAACATCACAACAGGCATCAAATATATACAGAATAATCAATTACTTTTATGCAAACTAACAGAGAATGAAATAGCTCTGTGATCTTGTAGGGATCTTTTAGGCACAAAGGACAGGAGACAAAAAGGTATGGAAGAATGAAAACTGTAGATAAATTCTCCTTCATTGCTACAGATAAGAGATTTTTTGGTGGGGGAGCAGAGCTGAGTACGTTTTCTAGCAGAATTCTAAATAGATTTGGGGCTTTTAGGACACCTTTACATTACCTATAGAATTCATCATCCAGTTTCAGGCCATGTTTGTAATAACACAGCATTTGGCTTCAGACGGTCTGTTAGTCTGAGTCATGCTTGGATTTTTCAGAAATAGATATCACAGAAAAGAACACCTTGCCACTATTTAGGTTTTATCCTTTTTTTTTATTTATTTAAAAGAAATATTTAGAACATCTTAATCTAAGTTTCCAGAAGTTAACAATAATTTCTTGATGCCCTTGTACTTTAATACTTTCTTCAATCCTTTCTTAAATCTTGTACCACAGAAAAAGCAGTGTCAAGAAACTAGTTTCTTACCAAGGCTATTGAGCTGGGCACAAAAACCTGTGCCTGGAAACATAAAATCTTTTCTATTAAAAGACCAAAGACTTTCCTATGTAAGAGCACAATGAAACATAAAAACAACCACAATGGAAAAAATGGAATAGATTTACAGTTTTAAAATAGCATACATGATACAAAAGTTCATGGGTCTATTTAAATTTCAACAAAAAAGTTGGGGTTTTTTCTTCATTACTGCAGAATGCATTCATTGTGGGTTTTAAGTGCCTCGATTTAGAAGTTGAAGGCAATTTTTATTAATAGCACATGTAATCCCAATAGAAGAGATTCCTGTGGCAGATTCATTGGCTCCTTAGACAGACACCCTTGGCATCAGTAGAAAAAAGGGCTGCGTAAGAGCTGCTTGGCAAGCGGGGATCCCCGTGGCAGCGGGGTCCCTGCTGGCACTGCCACCTCCCGCAGGCAGCGTAGGCTGGAAACTTCCTGAGGACAAGGCATGAATGTGCATCCTCTCCCATCTGGAAGGAGATTCCACACAGAGATGCTCATGAGCCACGAGGCTTCCTGAGTCTAAAACACCTGGGGCACAAGGCCCTCGGGATGCGGTGCTCCTCGAGGGGACAGACTCAGCCATCGGGAGGCAGAGTGAGCACAACGCTCAGAGGAATGTGAGGAAGGAAAGGCCACCTTGTTGGCCGTCACTGGCCGTAGCTGACAGCTTTAATCTCTTTTGAATAAACCCTGTTTATTCTAAGAACTCTGACATGCAGCGCGTGCTGGCAGGATAGGACTGACACCATCGCTGTGGTCCCACTGGTTACTATGTATGGATTCAATTTATGTCAGCCTTTTCATGGAAATAGTTCTTGTGAGCCAAGCAAGAAGAGAAAATATACTCTTCCCACCTTCTTGGGAAGGCAAATAGCCACCAGGAAAACCCCCCATCCAGCAGAGCTTGACATTATGGTAAAGGTGTAATCAAAATATATGTCCCACAATCCACCTTATCAGAAGCCCTGGGAGATGGGTTTCCTGGACTTACAGACCCCCAAGCTCCCCCTCTCAGAGAAAGCTACCTTCCACTGCATGGCCACCAAAACAGGAAACCAGCTCAGGAACTGCAGTGGGCAGCCAAGGGTAGTCACACCTCCAAGGCAGCTCACCTCTTCAAAAAAATGACAGGATTTCATTAGAGAGCCCTGAGGTTAAAAGGTAGTTATTATTCCGTGAGGCATCGGAAAACTCTTGGGTAAAATCTTTAGAAGGGCAAGGAAGAGTGAGCTAGCAATGGGAAGGTTTAAGAAGAGCATCATGCAATCACAGAACAGGGGTGAAAGGGAGCGCAAAGCTGCAACGACACATCTGTCCCTCTGACTCTCCTTTGAAGGAATTTAAGGAATGCCAAAAATTGGTCTGACACCGTACTAAACGCTTATTTTTCTTCTTGATATAAACTTGATGCTAGAGTGATTTCTGGCCCTAAGAGATGAACTCCAAGCTGTCCTGAAGGTAAAAGGGCACGAGCTGTCATTACCAGTGGAGTCTCTAAAATGAGCTACAGAAAGACTTTGACTAACAGATGATAAATTCCAGCTGCTGGTGCTCCCAGTACACAGACCAGAGTTGTCATGAGCTACAAAAGCTCTCAGGAGACGGGAGAGAGATGCCAGGAATGCAGAACCCCTTTACATCAATAATTTTATATAAAGTTTCCAGTGGAAACATTTTGGCACATCTACCCTTGAAAATGTTCATAAAAACAGGAAATACGCTTATGCTTTTCAAACTTTCCTTTCTTCGTATATTCTCCTAATATCTCAATAACTGCCAGTGACCTAACTCCAAGGCCATTCCAGTGTTCCATAAACCTGCAAGCAGTGGGAGTAAGGGAGTTTTTCTGTTGCTATTATCACAAAGAGAATTCAAGGTAACTGCAACTCCCTGGCAGAGATCTGAATTAACGTGGAATTCTTTTACCTACGCTTGCTGCCTGGGCATCCCCTGCTCCTTAGCAGCACAGTTATCTCCTCTGGTCATGGCATATACTGGCATGGCCATTTCTTGCTCCTGAAAAGCCAGTTCTTAAAACTGGAGCACCTGAAAGCACAGGAGGCCCTCGTGACAAAAGGGGCTTGAGGAGAAGTCACCCTGCGGCCAGGTCTGCAGCAATGTGACAGAGACTGGAAAGCAGTGACAGCATAGGGAGCCCCAGGGGCTTGCCTGGTGAACAGCAGAGATGGCAGAAGGCAAAAAAGCAAAAAGCTGATGAAAAAGGCACCTGCTGCAAACTTAAGCATTGCTGAGCATGGCATAGCATGGAGGGCAGCTCCTCCTCACCCAGTGCAAGAACTGGGCAGGGTTGGGGAGGGCCCTGCAGCCAGAGCACACAGCAGGGGTCTTACAGACATCATAAAAGCTCAATACATGCCAGATAAGGCCTGCTGGTAGTATAAAAGATCCATAGTGTCATGAGCATGACGCTAAACTAAATGTATGCATCGTTCTCCAAAGCCTTTCCAAAAATGACAAATGATCTCAATGCAGATGTTTCTTTATGTATTATTCCCCTTTCATATGTCTACTTTTCCTCTTACAGGCATTTTCTGACACTTAGGTAAATGATTAAGTAGATTGCAGAGCTGTCAAAGGCCCAGGCAGTTGTCATGATAATAGGGATAGCAGATATTCCATATTCTTTTATCACACAGACGGTCCTCATGGACCTCGCTGGTGAGATGAGTGTAAAAGGAATTACTGCACAATAAAACTAACTGTAAAAGAAGAAAAAAAAGGAGGATGACAGAAGGTCAGAATAAATTATGTGGAATATCAATAACATGTCACAACAAAAACACTTTTCTGTGTTTGTCTTTTTATCAACAAACATTTTTACAGGCAGTGGAATGTTGTATCCCCTGCCTGCTTCTGAACCAGTGCTTGAGCACGTGGGCTTTGCATGAATTTACACGTGCAGCAGTGGATGTGTAAAACAAGATTTACACACAGAGCTATATTACTGTACATGCCTTTTTCTTTTTTTTTGGCTTTTTTTTTTTTTTGGAAGGCATCTTTTTTTTCATAGTGCTAAAAGATGAGCAGAAGAATCTGTTGGCATTATAAAATGAGACATGCAAGTGAACTCACAGATCTAAAAGCTACAGTTGTTGGCCAGAGGCTGGAACATATGCAAAAAATATTTGTGTATGCATGTAGACACAGTCAAGTTTCCATTCTAGCTTTTTCTATGTCAGAAAATAAAGCATTTCTGCCAATTATATAGACATTTAAATAGTTGTGCGCTTTATAGCTTTCCATTTTGTGTGGTCTTGCCTTATTTCATGTGTGCCATTTACCACCTCCTGTTGCCAATGGTTTGGAACCCAGTTTTAGGAGCTTTCTAGTAGTTCACTGCTGCAGCAGACACCAAGCAACAATGTTGGCTGTAACAGCACGTACACTCTAGTCATGATTCATTATTTTTGGTTCCTAAGAGTATACATGATCCTAATCAAATTCATCTGTAAGTGAGTCAAGTGTGCTTGATTAATGCTAACGAGGAAAATCTGAGGGCAGATAGGCATGTAATTTCTGCTTCAGTTAAAAAACATATTGGAAACTGAAAACCTATATTGGTGCAAAGCCTATTTCTAAAACATTAACTATATTTTGTCTTTCTGCATCTGTCAGCTGTAAGTACGGACAGGTTAGGAGCACAGTTTCTCCATTGCTGCTGCAATGTGATTTTTCTTGTGGAGATGTATGTGTGCCTAGTTTTGCAGCCACATCACAGTATGTTCCTGAGGCCATGAAATATTTATAGGGATCCTTCTATGGATTTGAATTGCAGCAAGCAGAACAGTCCCACCTTCTGAAAAATTAAATTTAGACATTATGTCCCCACAGATTTCAGTAGCGGAAACCTAAATAACTCGCAGAATCAGGGCTACCATCACTCACTGAAGAGGTACAAAGTAAAAACCAGTTTGCAACCATCTGCACTGAAAGCCACCATTAACAGTGGCTAATAGACCTCAGCAGCAGCACTGATCAGAGTCCCACGAGCCCCAGCTGTGCCATGACCCTGGCTGTTAACACAGGTGGGCATGCAGAAACAAGCCCAGTAGAGGTAGGTAACCACAGGTATGAAACAGAAGCTTGTACAGTAACAACTCCCTTATGCAAACCTTTTGCTGGAAGCCACGGTGCCCAGAGAGAGGTGCCAGCACCAGTGGGGAAATGTGTTATTCTGGCGTCAGCATAACCTTCTTTTCCTGGAAGTGCACACATGACTCCACAGCCTGATTTATCGTAGCTCCAGTGCCTGCTCTGCAGGTCTGTGGCTGCTGTCTCGAAGTATTCCAGTAACCCTGTTCATTATAAACAGCAGAGAGTGTCGCTGCAGGCTGCAAAACAGCCTATCACAGGAGCAACACTCTGCTCCTCCAGCGCTGCAGAGCAGTGAGAGCAGCAGCTGGGACATGATGATCCTGCAGTGCCTGGGCTCAAACCCCTTGGAGGGAACAAAGCAAAACCTGCTCGGCCTTACCCCCTCTCAGCTTTAGGCAGGGAGTGTTCTGCACTGAGGCTGCTGAGGAAGCGTGCAGCATGTAGGAAGGGAAGTTACTGGGGTCACATCTAGCACTTGTAAGCTATACATTACTGTGAGTACAGAAAAGGCAATGACGGTATCCATCCTCATGTCTAGCACTGGTGCAAGGGAGAAAAACGTGTGCGTGAGTTCTCAAGTGCAATACAAGCGGGAATTTGGGTGACTAACACCAGCAAAACAAGCTACCAAACCCCACTAGAATGACAGTACACTGGAGGGGTTATAGGTATATTGGATTTTGCCTTAACAGTGTTCTCAGGTGCTTAAAATTCTGTACTATGCGTGCTCTCGGGTGGCCAAGATTATCATAACTCTTCTGCTGAGAATCACAGACTGGTCACTGTCTTGACAGCCTGGTCCCTTAGGGACTCCTAGCACACACCTAAAGTATTCAGCAATATCCATTTAGCAACAAACAAACAAGAAACCCCACCCCAAACAGTAGTCATTTCTCTCCTGAAATGAATTCCAACAGGGTTTTCATAGCAGTCTTGTGGGCACAGAACTCATGCAGGAAAGGGAAAGCAGCACATATTCTTCTCTTTTCCTGGAAGGGACTCAGAGCCATGTACACCCTGGGCTGCTGCTGCACTGTACCCCCAAGGAAATGACACAGACCCCAGAGAAGAAGCTCGAGTCCTCCCTTCCAAACCGAATCTTTTGACCACTACACTACATTCCTGCTTTTATGTATTAGACTGTTTCCATGAAGATTATCAGCCCAGTGCGTGAGTTTTGGCAAACCGCTGCTCTTGATCACCTGCAATTCTTCTATAAACCAGGGGGTCAGGCATGCTCCTGAGAAGAGGAAGCTGCAGAGCTTAATTCCTTCAGAATATGGAGCTCCCCTATGGAAGAATGGTGAAAGGAACTGACTATTTACCAAAAGGTTGCCTTACCTTCCATGCAGGTCCCTCTTTTTGTGGCTGAGAGACAG
The DNA here is from genome assembly GCA_013397845.1 of Melanocharis versteri. Lineage (NCBI taxonomy): Eukaryota > Metazoa > Chordata > Aves > Passeriformes > Melanocharitidae > Melanocharis > Melanocharis versteri. The sequence continues at coordinate 7,468 of VZTG01000655.1, read as the reverse complement.
ACAAAGGTAACAGAACAGGGTGCATGCAGGCCTTAAGTGTGATTCTGTCAGTTGTTCTATTAAGGCTAGGCCCCCATGCTCCCCCTACACTGCAAGAGAAGAGCTCACATGCTCATTTTTGGATCCAGCCTTCTCCCTTTCTGACACCCCCAACAGGTGCTGGACATGCTGCTGCGATTGCACCCACTGAGCTCTTCAGGCAGCAGACAATGCTGGTGGGGGACTCTGAACCCCAGTCTCACACAGCACTTACCAGGCATCGCTTCTGAGAAGCATTAGATAATTAGGGCACTCATCCCTGGTGAGGGGCATATTGCATACAGGACCCTTGGGGCCTGTTGTCTTGAAGTTCCTTGTGCAGGGTCACGCACAAAGGGCTTTTGGAATCTGAACACTGTGCCTGCCTGCCTTTTCCACTCTTCTCAAAGAGCTGAGCAAATACTTGACTTCAGCTGAGGGGAAACTAAATATTTTTGTTTGGAGAGTACCTCCCAGAGAACAGATGCTTGGAGACAACTAGCAGCAAGCTTGCTTGTCCAATGAATTTAGTGTCTAAAATGATTTAAAGGCTGTGTGGATTCAAGCCTCTGTGTGCGTGTAATCAAGACTGTCTTGTGTCTACTACAGTTTGGAGCTTTGGGCACTCATCATTGTCTAGTTGAAGAGACTGCTCCACGCTCCATTAGGTTTTATCACTCTCTTCATGGATTTTCTGTTTTGTCTGCTGACTTACTGTTATCCCATCTTCTTCCCCATCTATTGCCTTAAACCACATGGGTGGAACTACATCAGAAAGTGACCATCTGGGCAGCTCAACCAGCTACAGTAAAGGAGATGCAACCTGAGGCAGCATCCCCTACTCTTGCGAGGGGCAAACCAAATCTCTTACTTGTGCCCTAAGAAAGTTTAGGATGTTGCTTCAAAACCAGACCAAAAATCTATGAGCTAAATATCAGCCTTTTAAACCCATTTAGTGGAACAGGAAAGTCTTTTGTTGCAGCAGTCTCAGCTGTTTCAGTGTTGCTGCTGCCCGTAATATTGTGGACAGAGGAGCAGCCTAGAGCAGACAGAGCCTCTTGTGGGCCTCACAGTTTAGATTTTTCCCTGCACAGTATTTTGCAATGACTAACTTTCACTGCAACTGCCTTAATGTGTGTTTCTATATGCAAATCTCTCAGCCTGACAAGAGTCCATCACAGCTCTTGGCTTTGAAAACCTCTCTTCTACATCAGCGGTGACAGCAAACAGAAGGCACAACCACCCTGATTAATTAATGCCCACACAGCACCTCCTAGCAACCCAAGGCTGTTATGCTAACACTTCTAGCTGCAGCTTGTAAGTGTATAACTTAACCACATGGGAATGCACTATCTCACTCCCATGAGCTCAGAAGGCTTTAAAGGAAATATTACCTACCTCAACGCTTTCTCTGAGATGCCATCAGCAGCTGGACAGACAGCATGACCAACAGACAGTCACAGCAGGGAGGAAGAGAAGGTCTAATACTAAAATATGCAGTTGATTAGCAACTCTTCCATTTTCCCAAAAGGCTGATGAAGCCACACACTCAGGCCTTAGTTCTGTGTCCACTACAGCAAACGACAAGGAATTCCAGAGACTATTGGCATTTTTGGAAGGCACCTAAACCACTGAATTTGTGTCAGTGAGTTTGTACAGCATTAAGTGCTGATAAACAACGGGAGACACGCTTGTCCAGGGTGCAGGGCAATTCACAACTTCCATGGATTTTTGTCACTCTGATACATGCCATCCGTGTGAGAGAAGTGTTCAGGCTCCATATTCCAACACCACTGGAGTTCCACCACTGAAGCTTCTCAGATGCGCTAGTGAGGGCAATGCCACATCCCACCACTTCCTGCAATATTGCATTAAATCCCTCTGCCTGACTTGGCATTGACAGGTTTTTAAGGTGCTGCTTCAGAATGTCTGTAACCTTGTGTTTTTAAAATATAACTTTTACTAGAAAATATTAGTTAAGCAAAGTTAGCAGAGAGAGGCATCTCAGCCATCCTGGAGTATGAGGAGAAAAGTATCTGTCTCCAGCGTTTACACTTGAGACAAACCAGGAGACTCCACCACCAATGCTGTTGATTTACCTCCAGTAACTGCTTTACATTGGAATGCACATCCACCTGCAGTGCTGCCCCAGCTACGGGAGGTCAGTTTACATGTTCTTTGCTGAAATTAATTAACATGAGGAGCAGAAATTTAAATAGTAATTAATTAATTTTCAACATGCTACGTTACCAGAAAGCCCGAGGAATGTTTATAACCAATGGATCTCCAGGAAATAAGAATATACACAGAGACCTTCTGAGATTAAGGCTCCTGCCTGGCATCATGTACTGGAGCACAAAGTTGCAGCTGATAGACTGGGACAACTTTAACAGCTGCAGATTAATTCTGTGAGCCCAGAGTGCATAAAGGGGTGTATCAGGAGTCCTCACCCATATTACCACTGGTTACAAATGGATGTTTCTGTTCTAACACTTGCAAATTATTTTTAAATTCTAGAAATCTGGTTTTATAAGTTTTTCGTTTAAACATAATAAAATGCATTTTATTGTCACTGAACTCTTCTCAGGTGATGAGAGGCACGTCAAAGTGATCTCAGAAATGCTGGCACTCTTCCCTCCAGGCAGCACTGGGGTTCCTGTTGGAGATGTTCTGCAGGGCTCAGCAGAAGCCTGTAATGGGTCCAGACAGCTCCTGCCTCTCTGGCAGCACAACCACCCTCAGCCACACCAAAACAGGACCTGCTGTTGACAGCTGCTAGTAGCAGCCAGGGGCTGGACATTGGGTAATTAATTTTTAACTTTTCATTAAACTAGTCTGTGCATCGGCCCCACTGGCAGAGACTGTCTAAAAGTTGTACTCATTCAAACACAAGCCTTCATCAGTCCCAGCTCCAGGCAGCTCAGCAGGTTCTCATGGGTTTGGACAAAGCAGAGCAGCACACAGCTTTGGCCAATAATGAAGAACCTCTGCAAGGGATTTCTGGTCACTGGAAATTATCTGCCCAGCATACTACCATATGAAATGGGAACAGCACCCACTTTGATAGGCAGTTATCAGTGATGCAAGAGAATGTTTCCCCACATTTTACCAGACTTTTCCCCGTGGCCTTTCTCAGGCGGTACTTCCTCGGTTCTTACAAATGCATTTCAGATGTCATCACACTGGAATCAACCCAGTCAGTTTTGGTTTGGATGCTGTAGAGGATGTGTCTTAGTGAGATGTGTACTGACCACATGGTGAGCACCTGGAGGTGGAATAAAGTGGTCATATCTGAAGAGACTAGACAAGCAAGACACAATAGTTTCAGATACCTTCCACAGCAGGTCAGCCGCCTGTGTCTTGAATTCTGTTCTATTTGCAGCCAAGGACTCCTAAGGTGCAATGGCTCACAGGTAACAGGGAAAAACAGCTGGAGAATGCCAGGCTTGCTTGAACTGACTCTGGGCATATTCATGATTCAGTGAAAGAACAAAAGACCAAACTTGAAGCGTTGATCCTCTTCTGCTCAGTTCTCACCCAAGGATTTCAGGAGAAGTGTGGCCTGAAAGAAATTTTGTGTGTGGTCTCAAGATTTTATTGCCTAACTGTAATGCAGTAAGAATTAACTACGTCCCACGGGACTCTGACCTTCCCAAATGAAACTCCAAGATCCTGGATCCTGATAGAATGATGTAAAGTGGCCAAATTTGGTAATGAATAGAGCTGAGACCTTCCATGGTCTTAATCACCACTGAGGGAAGGTTTGAAGGTTATAATATCATGATGGAACAACCTCTTCAAACTACTACAAGACATTGTAATTTAGAGAAGTGCTCAGGCTGTCTTAAATCACTTACAAGAGCCTACTGACTTCTGCTGACCCTGTAAATGAAAGGAACAGAGCAGTTCTATGCAGTCATTTCTACTTTTTCCTCTGGGCTTGTAACCAAACCTTGGAGAAGGATGCCAGCATCAGCCAGATGTGCAGAGACATAGATGCTCTGAAACTCAGTATTATGGCATCAAGCTTTTCAGTGTTATCCTCATATTCAGAAATCACAGCCCCAAGGAGGCTGCACAGGCATACTCTGCAGTGCCTGGGGAGAGCTGAGTACCTCAGCTGGGATCCACAAATGCCTACAGCATCAGGAGAAAGGAAGGAGACAAAGGCATTTTAATCACGGTGCCAAGTCTTTGACAACTAAACACCGACCTGAGATTATCCTCAGGGAATTTTTTGGTCGGGGTAGGTGTTCAGGGTGTTCAGATGTCTCATAGCTCAGCCTGCAGCTGCAGAGTGGTTTCAGGATTCTGAGTTTTTCAGTGCCTGTAGCAGCACTAGGGCAGTACTCAGGTGCCCAAATTCCTTTGCTTCTGTAAGCCAGTGTCTGCACCTGTTTCCTGGAGCTGTCGGGTGCCCTCGGTCAGGTGCTGGCTGCAGCTGTGATTTACAAACTCTGGTCGCTCCCATCAGTTATCAACCTGCATGGCTGGACTATTCCTCGTCGGGAGGTGTGATCCCATCATAACTCAGGACGGAGCCGGTCACCAGACCGAGGTATCAGGATACATCACTGATTTCAACGCAGAAACAGAGAAGGAAGGAGCGATGCCTGGAAGGAGCGATGAGATTCACACAAAGCCTGCTCTGTACCGAAGTCACCCTCCTGGTAACCGGCGCTCCCGATGCGTGACTGATCCTTTGTCACCTTTGCATTTTTTTTGGCTTGGCCAGACCCCCCGGGCCAGACCCGCAAGCCGGCGCTCCCCGGCCGAGGCTCGGCAGCTCCTCGCTCGCAGCACGGGCACCGACGGACCGTGAGCAGCTGCTGCCACCCTCAGGTCACCCTCTCAGGAAACCTCGCCTCCTGCCTCGGCTGGGGGCTCTCTAAAACGAAAGGAAATGAGAAGCGAGCACAGCAGAGCTGCTGCTGATAGGACTCTCACACCTTACCGGCGTGTTGGCATCGCTTCCTGTGGATGCGCCGACAGGTTTAACCTAATGTGTTCCGTGTAAGAGCAGGAGCAGAGGCATCTCTGGCATAAAAGGGTAGAGGAGGAGGATCAGCAGGGCCACAGTCATAGAATCATAGAATTGTTTAGGTTGGAAAGACCTCCAGGATCGTAAATCCCTACTATTAATCTGGCTCTGCCAAGTACACCAATAATCATGTCCCCAAGTGCCACTCCATCCCTTTCCCGGGCAGACTGTTCCAGTGCTTGAGTCCCCTCATGATTGAGTTTCAGGTCCAGGAACGGGGCTGCAGTGCAGACCTGCAGGCAGCGAGCAGCACACAGTCCCTCTCTGCTGCATGATGCCTCAGCTCTCCCAAAATCAGCCCAGCACACCTGGGCAGCCAGCCAGGAAACTGCATCCAGCCTACAGGAACACATGCTTCAAAACAAGCTGTGCCTGCCCCAGGAGCATGATATCTGCAAGGACTGGAACTGCAAGAGGGAAACTGGAAACCAGAGCTAAAGAAGGAGGTGGCCTCAAGTCACCTTAATTGCCCACTACCAAAGCCCCAGGTAGATCCCCAGCTGAAATTAGACACTCACACCCTTACACTTCTCTTACCCAGCAATGATTTTGCATTCACAGCTAGGACCACTGCTGTAGCCAAGGCTAGGCAAAAGCACAGCACCAAGCAATCCTAATTGCTTTTTAATAAGTGTTTTGCTTGCATTTACGCCACCAGGCACCACCTACCTCAGCCTGTACCAGCTGAGGGGCATAGGCCTTGACACAGGTGAGACGAGAGAGCAACAGGGGAGAAAGCTTCCAGTGCTGTGAGGCAGGGTGTCACTCCAAAGGCAAGCAATGCACCTTCTCACTTCCAGAGCTGCTGCACTGCAGGAGGAGGGATGAGCTTGCTGGAGAGAACTCGGCATATGGAAGTACTTTGCAGCCAGGGACTTGGCTTTTACTGTTTTCTTACAAAAAACAACTTGAAGGTGGGCAAAATCTTTGCTCTTATTGCTCTCCTGCTATACCAAGGTCTTTTCAGCACTGTGATGCCTTTGCAGTTCTCCTAGGGAGAGGAAAAGAAATTGTCTGAGGATGACTTTTACAGGCACATCTCAGGGCAGAATGAAATAAGCCATGTCCTGGGGGAAATTTCATGTCTTCTTGACGATGTATGCTCAAGGTGAATGCTGGTGATTAAGATTTTTCTTGGAAGCTTCTTTCCAGAGGTTGTTTGCATGCCGAAGTCGAGGGAAAGCAGAAATTATTTTCCAAACAAGTTTTGTTCATAGGAGTGTCAAGTTCAGCAATATTTTCACCTCCAGCATGTTCTTCCCTCCTAATATATTGTCTGTTGGATTCTGAGACCATCAAGGTAATTTCTGGGCTGCGTTTAGCTTTCAAATCAAAGGTGAGACTTTTGCAACACTTCAGCAGTTTCTTCAACAGCTTCTCAGACCATTAAAGCTTGCAACATCTTTGAGAGGAGATACACAGATTACTATTGCTTTTGAGTTAAGCTTTTCTTTATTGTACAGCTATGCAAAACAACACAGTTTGTCAACGGCTAGACAAAGAGAAGAGTCATTGCTAAAAGCATCTTGATGAAAGCTGGCGCTACAATTTCAAGTGGCTCTTGGGTTTAGGCAATCTTCCACTGTTCATCTGCATGCTGCAGGCTCCCTGGTTAACTCTGGCTTCTGGAAGCTGCCTACACACAGTTAGTAAAAGACCTCACAAATCTTTCCAGGCCGCTGATTTCATACTGGTTGTATTGAGTTTTCCTCCACAAAGCAGGATTCCTGAATTCTTTCATCACATCAGGTTTTAAAAATCTCACTGTTCCTGAGCAGATTCTTTTGTTCTACATCAATCACAGGTTTTAGATCCCAAAGAGCTCTTGACAGTAGTTGGTGACCATTAGTCAATCACAGGCCTTGCAGATCTGTACTTCCTCCATATTCCTAATACAGTCCAGGAGATCACTTACATTGGAAGGAGCCTTTGGAGGTCGTCTAGTTTAACCTTCTACTGAGAAAAGGACCAACTTCAATATCGGATCAGGTTACTTGGGTTTTTGTTTCAGTCTGGTTTTGAAAACCGCTAAGGAAAGAGCTTCCACTGACTTCTGGAAGGCCTCTTTCAATGTTAATCTCTTTTGCTGTATGGGGTGGTTGTTGTTGTTGTTATATTATTACTATTATTATTATTATTAAGTCAGATTTCATATTTTCTCATTCTATGGTCAATAACTGTCTCCTCTTACTCTGTTGTTGTGCACCTTTGATAAGAGTTCAAACCCACCTTCTCTCTAAACCCCAGGTCAGATTACTGATTTCCCCCATATACAGCCAGGTGTTGCATGGAATTTGACTAATTTATCTTCACATCACTGCTATCTAATGAAGAGTTCCTAACTGCACTTATGAGGTGGAGCATAGATACTGAAGACAGCAATTAAAAGTCACAGAATCACAGAATAAG